>CAEFZX010002994.1:0-45120 GCA_903066825.1 Alfaro cultratus | reverse complement strand
TAGTGATTTTGTTAGTATATATTTAGAATGACACTTTGCCATATTATTGTGTTTTGTTGCTCAGTTCAGGATGGTTGTGTGTCAAAAGAGAAGAGGAAGCTGCTATGTCTCACCATTGCACTGACTTGCTTGGCATTTGCACAGAAATCAAACTGTATTAATTTAGTTTTATATACTTTAACTTTTAAAGAGGCTGCTGTTTTATTTTGTAACTGCATGTTGCGTTTTATTGCACTCCGTTTGTTGCCCAGATAAGGTTCACGTTATGCACGTCCCGTTTTGTTGTTTTTTCGATCACACACTTTACGGTGATTATTTACAAAGATCGATCGTCGTTATGCAAACTGCATTTGGGAGCAGATTTTCCGAGTTCCAAAAGGAAAAAAAAAAAAAACCTTTCCCCGTCGATCTTCATAATAAAAATGACATCAAACAGCAGATTATTTTTATTGCATTTCTTTAATTTTATCAATGCAACGAAACACAATATTGCAACGGAAGGTAAACTTAAAGCACCATTGTACAACAGAGTCGCGTGGTGCGACATTCCGTCCAGGACGCACAGCAGGAAAATAAACATTTAATCATGAATGGTAATTATGTATACACTTAGTCATTTTGATAATAGGCTAATATAGCTAATATAAACACTTAAAGCTTGTTTTGCCTTCATTACAAACCTTATATAAGGCTTTTAATTTTTTGCGGCTCCAGACAGAGTTGTTTTTTGTTTTTTTGATCCAAAATGGCTCTTTCAACATGTTGGGTTGCTGACCCCTGCTTTAGGACTTAGAGGAGAAAAAACGAGGAATCAAGGTGGTTAGAGTAAATTTCAGAAGTCTAAAACCAATCTGTGTGAAGCAGACCATGATGTCCTCTCGCCTCTTGTTGCCCCTTCCAACTCAGTTTGCAGTGGTAATTGAATCAGTGCAGAAATGTTTCCCTTTTGGCCTAACAAAACAGCCTTTCACTCTGAAACCAGGTGCAGACACACACCGACTTAACAAGGTTTTCATTTCATGTCTTTGATGAGTCTAAGCAATGTCATCCATCAAACGATGACCTTGGCAGTTTTGCACAGATGCTTCAAATACTAATGTATTTGATGTCCACTACACACACACACACACGCATGCACGCACGCACACACACACACACACACACACACAGCAGGTGAGACAAATAAAGAAACACTTTCTCTGTAATGGAATTGTCTTAACATGACAGCTGCTGTCAGGAAAACCCCCAGCTCTGCTCAGCTGCAGGTTTGCTGCACTAAACATCCGCTAGGACGGGATTCTCTCTCTGCAGGAAACACCTCCGAAGTGGTTTAACAGCTACTGCATGTGGGCCAGGTTCTTCAGCTGAAAAAGGTAATGAATGAGGCAGACAACAGGTAGACTGGAAGATGTCAGACTTTTTCTGTCAAAAAAAATAAAGAAATTGAAAAGGGAAGCTGAGCATCATCGTCGTCTTTGCAAGAAGATTAATGTTGAAGTTAAATGTGCTCCAACTGACTAGTTCTCTGATATTATGCAAACAAAAAAAATGGGTTTTGCTTTCTTTAATAGAATTTATTAGAAAAGATGTGTACAAAAACCTTAAAATTAGTGCTTGTAAAAGAAAACTTTAGTGAAAAAAATTTTCAACAGTGAGCTATAAAGGCTTATTACTCACCTTACTATCCTTCTCACCTTCTTGTGTGACTGTTTTGTCTTGCAGTCCAGCACTGTTTGTTACAGTTCAACCTGTTTTTAAACACTTTAATCAAATCTCCAGCTGCAGATATGAGCATGTTTTGACAAATAACTATTTTCTGGTAACCATTAAGCCCCATTTCTAACCCTAGGAAACAGGAAGTCACAGGTCACTAATTAAAAATTAAATGTGTTTGGAAACTCTGACCAACTATGAATTAAAAAAATGCTTCAATCTATTTTACAGGAGTGCTTTTTGGATGCAGACTGCATGAAGACAATTATTAGCACTGCACATCTGCAGGTAATTTGCATGTTATCCCCATTCGAAGATAAAATGTAACAGACTAACAAAACTTTTACAATTACTAATCTGATAAAAAATAATGGGCACATTGCACAGATTTTTTATTTAATCAGAAAAGAAGTGAAACATAGATTTTCATTTCCTATTATGACGACAGCGACTGCAGCGAGTTCTAACCCAGCAGAGATGGATTACGTCAAGCCGTTAAATTTTATCCTCGAATATTACCGGAGAATCTGACTCATTAGCAGTGAATTTGTAAAGATTTCTCGCTGTATAAATTAAATATTTCAAATGTCATTTTGTCTCAGGGTTAGAAGTTGTTTCAAAAAAAAGTACATGCACTGGATTATGCATATAAAAACAGAAGTTTGTTTTTAAAAAGCTCAACGCTCTCTAAAGTATCTTAGAATAACACCAATAAAAAAAGGTTGTAATTATCTGAGAAAAACCAGAGGGGGAAATGATCTCATCCTAGATTGTGTTTCTGTTTTTGCTGAAAGCCTGTCTGTCTCAGTGTGTGTTTACGTCAGCCTGTGTGTGTGTATGTGTGTGCTCAGTGTGAGCAAAAAGCTCGATGACAATGCCAGCATTAATCAATACAAATGGGCTTATGGGGATGGAGTGCATGCAGCTCTTCCTGTGTTTGTAACACATAATAGACTCAACATGCTGTCATCTGCAGACATCAGAGATTGGAACAGGATCTTGTTACACCAGCGAATCTCACTGTGTAAAACCTCCAGCTGCAACAGAATAACTAGATAAACCTCCAAAAGAAAAATAAAGGAAAAACTTCTTAAAGTTCAGGATACATCTACAGATGGGAGTTACAGTTCTGCACTGGTTTGATTTCATTTTACAGTTTTATAAGTCTGTGGTTTTCCACATGGCCACTGTACATCGACATGATGGGATTTCGCTTCCAACCATGTTTCCTTTAATAACTTACATTGTCTTTGCACAGGTGGGATTTGTCTACATGATTGAAGTTGTCACAGAGTTATTATGTCAGGTTGTGAGTTTGGACAACTCCACATGAAAAATGTGTTTTTCTCTTCAATCCATTTTCACATCTTCTTCCTGACTTTATGATTTTCAGAGAAAAAGTTGCAACATGGTTTCTGTGAGACATAAACAGCAAATGAAAGTCAAAGCCCAAGTCATGTTTATGATTTATGCTGCTAATAAAAATGTAAAGAAAACCGTGAGCACTGCAGGAAATCTGAAGCCTCTTTTTATTTGTCAGACTAATTTGATTGACATCAGTCTCTTCTGATGTCAATCAGGGGTGTCCAAACTGTTTGCCAAAATTGTAGACTCAAAAGTAGTTGTGGGCCAAAAAAAAATTAAGCAAATAAAGTAGCTCAATATTTATTTATCCAGAACCTGAAATTGATTTTTATGGATAGGTAGAAAAAAACAGAAAAAATTTCTCCTAAAATTCTGAAATTTTGTGATTAATCTAAAAAAAATTTAAGAAATCTTAACTTTTTTTTTTTTTAGAAAATTTTCTTTTAAAAAATGTTTGGCATTTAAATTTCAGAAATTTAAAAGCTTGATTGTTTTATTTATTTATTTTAGAAAATTTATGATCTTAATCAGAAATTCCAGCAAATTCTCTAGAAATGTGTCTTTTCCTTGCATTTCCTAGAGTTTTCTTTGTCAAAACTAGCAGATTTTTTTGTTGACTGTTTCGAAATAAAGACATCTAGTTTTTTGTTCCATTGAATAAATTTATTTCCAGTAATAAAAACAAGATTTGGGTCACTTTGTTTCAAAACGCTCGCTATATTTAACCAAGTTTTAGAAAAAACAGAAGCTGATTTGGGTTCAGCAAAGTTAGCTTTTCAGAAAAAGTCTCTGGATAAACTTGATAATAAAAAGATAAATACTTTGTGCTGTACTTTATATTTTCTTGTGTAAGAAAATTATGTTGGTAATATTTTTACATCCAAATTTGTATAATTTTTGAATAAGAGTTGGGGGCCGTACAGAATCAGTCAAAGGGCCACAAATGGCCCCCAGGCCGCACTTTGGACACCTCTAACATAAATGCAGTTTGGATGGGATCAGTGGTGTTAATGGTTGCATTCAAATGTTTTAACATTTTCTGCAAATTATAAGCTCAAAGTGGTGAGTTTTTCTGACAAAAATAAGGTATATTCATGAAAAAGGGCAGAAACGTATTTCTGTCTACCACATTCCTACTACTGTGTAGGCAGCTGCATGCACAACAGAAATAGATCACTTGTATGGATTTATCTGTTTGAAACTTAAAGTGTATTCAGAGTTGAGGCTGAGGGCAGGACTGTGCTTTATGTCTTGGTTTGCAAACAAGTAGAAGAGAGGAAAAAAAGTCAAGATATTGTCCCACTTCTAACATTTTTTTTATATGCAAGTAATTTTATATTTTTTGGCAGAAAAGTGGACAGTCAAGGTTGCATTTCAGGCGGCCGTGTCTCGCTTTGACTTTCATGATTTGCTTTAGGCCCAAACGCAGAGAGCTAACAGACGAAATTACAGGATGTGCAATGAAAAAATGTCAAAAAGACCAACAATAAGATGGAGGAAACATCTGTCTGCTGTGTGGACATATAGACCTGTCATGATAACAAATTGATGATAAATTGTCCCAGAAGTTAAATGATAATATTGTTGCTTTGAGATCATTTTCAAGTAATATCAGAATAATGCAAGAACATATTATCAAAAATCAATAAACTATAAATTCTAATGAACATTTGACACCGGAACTGGAAGACATTTTAAATATCCAAAATAAATAAACAAAACATCAGAAGCAACAAATAAAATTAATTAAGAAGTCTATAAACAAAATAATCCTTCAAATAAAGGCCTAGTTGAGACCAAAGCACCAAACTGAAGACTTTTATCATCCAGATTTTGGTAGAAGGAGAGAAAAGAGAAAAATGACAAATAATGCAAACGGAAATTATTGATGTTATTTCAATTTATCATGTAATACATTGATTTATTGCTTATTGTGACAGGCCAAAATAAAACTGATGTTTTATTTTGACCTCATCCATCTTTTTTTGAAGAATTACGACCCAGCCACAGAGGAAAACCTTGCTGCAGAGTTCACTGCTATATGCTAACCAGATAATATTATACTTCTGAACCCTGATTGGAAGCTTTCAGTTCCTCTAAAGAAGCTTTGGTATCCAAATAGTTCATGATGCTCCCTTTGCAGGAATACAGCCACATAAGAACTCCAGATATTTAAATTTTCTACGCTTTCTTCATGAAAAAGATTAATTAGAGAGAAAATCTGCAACCCAATGCTGGAGCGACTGCTCTCCCATTTTCCAGAGAATACACAGATTTTCGCTGCAGCTGCAGAAGTATGAAAAACATCCATGAAAACGGATCACTTGCGGGAGCTGAGGTGAACAATTTTAATCAAAGAGTTGAAGATAAAAATATAAAAACAACACCTGAGTTTTGTGTTTCTTTTAACTTTGTTCTGAGATGTGAAATATTTGTGATATGTATATATATGAGGTAATCGAGATTAGCAGATATATATGCATCGATTACCTCAGTTTCTTCAAAGATACATTTCAAACACATGCTAAGTTCAACCAAAATTCCAACTCCAATCAGACAGAGAGCGTTTCTGCATCAATGATTAATTAATGTATAGAATCTGTGCAGTGTTTCTGCAGTTTTAGGAGCTTGTTGCCTCGAGGCACAGAGAGGCTTTCAGCACAGCTCTGTTTTTCTCCGTTTCTTTTTTTGTCAGCTACAGAGATGTTGCGAAAGCTGGCAAAGAAAATTAAATCCAGACGGGCCGCGTTGACACAGCACCACGGCGTTTAGTTAGTATTCACATCTTTTTTTCTTTTGGTATCTCAAGGGAAGCCACACTGAGAAATTGTTGAATTAAAATAGATTAATTTATGGTTTTGTGTTCTTAGACAGTTTGCTTTGTTTAGGTCACGGTTTCATGGCTGATCATTTTGAGTGGGATTGTAAAATAAGAGAGGAAGGGGTGTAAGTAAAATATGAATTTATTGGTAGAGGAGAGGACATTGCATTGTGTGCACTGCAAAAACACAAAGTCTTACCAAATATTTTTGGTAAGACAAAATATCTTGACAAAACTAATTCACAAGTTAACTTTCCAGCAAGATGTAGGAGCTTGTTTTAATTTAAGTCAATAATTCCTTAATATTGAAGAAAAATTACAAGTTCTAATCATCTGCCAGTGGAATTAGTATTCTTCTTTAATCAATTTTAAGGAATTATTTACTTCAAACAAACTCATGTATTGTACTGAAAAGTTACCTGTAAATTTGTTTTGTCTTATTTCAAGTGTATGAAAATAATTCCAGTAAAATCAAATGTGGATACAAAAAAATACTTGATAATATTGTGTGTTTTTGCAGTGCAATAAGAGTCAAGAAGCAAATGCAAAATTAAAATTGCTTTTTTTTAAAAAATCTTAAGTGATTATGAATTTTATTAGATGCTTTCAACTTAGCTTCTCTTGCATTCATTTTCAGTCCAGTGCCTGAACAGTCAAAGCTCTAATAAAAATCTAAATAGAAAACCTCATCGAGATCTGAACGTTTACTCAGTCAGTTCATTGAACACAAAGTGAAGTTTTTCAACACTTCAGTTACTTTAATTTAGATTATTCTGGTTTACAACTAATGGAAACCCAATTCCTTTTCAAAGAATTTGAATGTTTGATGGGCCAAAATGTAAAGAAAAGGAATTTTAATGCAGAACAGTTTTGCCTACTTAAATGTTCGTTGGCATCTGCGCTAAATATTTGTTCTGAGTTCCTTTTGTCTGAAATCTGGTGTTTTTATCTTGATTTTCACAATACTCCACTGACTTTCGGTGGGGCTTAGGATGATCACAGTGTGGAAACACCCCACTGGACCTCAAGAAGTCTGTGTTTTATCTCTGAATCAGGAGTTAAAGCATATGTTTTACTCGTAAAAGAGAATGCTGTGATGGCTAAATTACAGACTCTGTGATTCTGAATGTGTCTACTTCCACATTTCAATCCAAGCACATCTTTCCAGGTGGCACAAGAATTAATTTAGCAAAATTATTCCAGAGGTTAAATCAAATCCTCAAGCATTCCCTGATTAGGTCAATAGCAACCAGCTGTAAAGGGACTAAAATTATTCTTCATCCAACAACCTTTGTTTGTCTCTATTAATAAATGTTCAAATGAATTCAGCGGTTCTGTTTGTCTGGATTTATGCAGACTTGTTGCAGCGTGTGACCTGGGCACATCCCAAATATCCAGTCTAACGAGAAAACAGGCAAACAATCATTTAGTCAAAGCGATAATTTGTGAACTAAATCAAGGTTCTGCATGCGGCGCAGCTGTTGCCTCTGCTGGCAGCAGGAGGTTAAGTAAAAATGCTCACCTTCATCATAAATAAGTCATGCTGTATCATAAAAGTGTAAACATGCACATGTTTGCCAACCTTTCCTGAATTGCTGGCCTCCTTCAGTTTCCCGTTTTAATTTCTGCACAGCAGGGGTCACGTTTGATGTCCAACTTCAGGGTAACATCCAACATGCGTCTCAACATTAGGTACCGGAGCTTTTCCCCATTCCTACACACAGAACTGGTGTAACTGGGGAGAGTTTGTAGGTCACAGACGCTGTTTACACTGCAAATGTCTGAGATCAGAGTTCTCTGGTGGTTACTCTAACATATGTTTGCATATGTTAACATATGCAGAACATTGCAATGTTCATATCCATTTCAAATAATCCACATTTCAGAGCAAAAAATATAAAATAATTGTGGAGATTTAGGGCAACAAAAGGCTGTCAAAAGATGGAAAATAATATTAGTACCCAAAATTTCTTTGGATGACTCTGGGAATATAATCTAAAAACAATACATGAAAGCAGGATTTTAATTTGACATTTAAATTAAAATAGCCACTGATTTTGTTGATCTTGAAGCAGTTTTTAACTATTTTAACTGTATTCTTAGGGTCATTGTTGTTCTGATGCTGCGTTCACACCAAACGCGTTTTGAGTGTCAGGCACAGATGGTTTACATTCAAACTGGAGTTTGTGCGTCGAAGGCGCGAAACGCGGAGAGTCAACCAGCTCGTAGTTTTGCATTTTCTGATGTGATCTCTGAAACAAAAACGTGGATAAACTGGAGGATAAACTAATTGCCGCTGTTTTCTCTCGTACTATAATCTAAAACCAATCAAGTTATGACTACAGAGACAGGAACAGAAAGGACTTTGCTTGGTAGAGGATCAGCGAGGAAGTTGGAAAGTCTAAGTTATAACTTATTATTTGAAAATATTTCCCCGCATTTGAGGGAAATTTGAGATCATTTCTTCATTATTTCTTTATATTGTTTTGCTCTCATGATGTCGTCCACTTTTCGAGGGTCAAAAGTCACCAAAATAGCTACACAGCATGATGCTGCCACCGCCGCAGTTGGTTCTGTTCTCATATATTGCAAGTTTTCAATTCATTCCAGTTAGCAAACAGAGAAATTTGGAACTTATTAGATTAACTGTATGATTTTTAGATAATGATTTAATTTAATTAAGACAAAAACATACATACTAAAAAAATAGCTTCTTCCCAAGAGACAAACACTGAACCATATCAATAATTTTTAAGAGAAATATTTCTAATATCTTGAACATAACATTCCGGTTGTTTCAATTTGTTTTTACTATACTTTATATACTTATTTATTTATTTATTTTTCACTGCCTTCGAGAGCTGCTATTTTTAAAATTAGTTGTTCTTTCTTGTACAATAACAATAAAATAATTTGATTCTATTTTAGTATTTGGGTAAAACTTTAAGTTAACCTAATAAATGTTTGCATTTGTGAGTTTAAGTGAAATTGCAGCTATAATTCCTTCCTTTCTAAGTGGGCTTCTGAAAACTCCCAGGGCTAAAAAGCCTGTCAATTGAAACGGGCTTCATCCTTAATGATGAAGTTCTTAAAGCAGCATCTTATGGGAGAAGAACCGACTAGACAGTGGAAATGCTTTTCAAGTCTAAATAAGTGCAGCTAAAGGGAAATTAATTACTGTAACCATTTTTTATGAAGACAAAGGACAGTGTTGGATGATGGCTTGGCTGTAAATAAACTTGTTTATGCATTTATTTATTTATTAGAAGAATGACTCGGGCTCGTAATATTTAACCCGCGACAAACTTGGGTAAGCAAAGATTTTAGAATAATTAGAAATACGTAAAATATCACAAATGTAGGTTTTAAAACACAAATTAAGCCTCAACAGGAACAGTCTTCTAAGTGTGCTTCTAAAAAAATCCCAGCGCTAAAAAGTGACTCATGTGAGTGACTCATTGCTATGATTAACCAACATTCATAATAAACGGTGTGAATCAGTCTGATGATTGGTGGTACCGAACGTCAGTCGCTTTCACGGGTCTCTGCATGATGTACATTAAATAATCTGATCCGAAGTGTTTCTGCAGAAAGCCGTTCCACACGCCGTTATATAAGACATGAATGAAAGTCCTGTTTGGTATCACTCCACATACAGAGAAAATAGCAGTTCTGCACAGATGCATACCAGGAAGGAAACTGCTTTTCTTTTCTTTTATGTTACACGACGCAGAAGCAGAGATGGAGTGGTGGCTGTAGGCACAAACGGATGATAGAAGAGCCAAAAGATGACAAAGAAATCCAAGGAAACAGAAGTAAAGCCGAGTGGTTCATTTTTTGCATGCTGAAGGAAAAACAGAGATGTAGTTTGTGTGTTTTCAGAGGCAGTGGTCCCTTTTTATTGGGTTTGTGACTGTTTGTGGATAGAGGCGACGGTGCTCCAAACCGTTTATGGGCATCAGAGAGTGGGGGGCTTTTGTAGCAGTGCAGTATTCCTCCTCGTGGTTCATCTATCAGATCCTGACACAGAAACACAGACTGAGGGAGTCCCTGTTTCTGCTGCGTCCCATGGGTGAACGCAGCCTTCCAGGGTTTCTGCAGAATAAATCTCAGTTTTTCCCCAATATTCATTCATTATAGATGACTTGGTATGCTTGTCAGAGGAAGAAGAATGATGAAGTGAAAGAAGTAGAACATAGTTCAGTCGTACAGGGTCATTTTTTAAAGATATTTCAGAAGTGAAAAGTTGATAGATTATGCAAGTAAAATTACGCTTCTATAACATCATAAAGCTTCACTTAACACCACAGGTGGTAGAGTAGACAAGAGTTGAAATATGTTGAAGTAACAATATTTCAACATATTTTACTCAAGTAAGAGTAAAAAGTATCCGTTCAAAAAATTACTCAAGCAAAAGTAAAGAAGTATTTGGTAAAAAGGCAACTGAGTAACTCATCAAATTCTCAATCATTTAATATTTAAAAATTAATTACATAATCAGACAGACAAAAATATAAAGTTAAATGAAAAATTTGGTATTTCAAAGACCTAAATGATTCACATAAATTACATAATTACAAAATAACAGAATCAAGCTAAAGAAACATGTTTTTCAAATCAATTTCTTTTAGTAAAAAACAAATATGACTTAAAAGAAATCTGACTTATAAAGAAGAGAGAAATCAAGTCTCATCATTAGTAAGGATATATCACCTATAAAATGACTTAATTTTTACAATTATGTACTCAGTGATTAACTTTATGTGTAAAAAACATAACATATCCATTTCTCTTTTTCCATTTTGAAACTATGACAGAACCAGTGACTTGTGGTCAGGAAACATTTGACTTTTAATCTTGCATAAGAAGTAAAATCGATGCTAACAATGATGAGAAAAAATAATTTTTTTCTCATCAAAATGTTTTTTTCTTTAAAAAATAACATTTTTATTGGGAATAAAAACTTTGTTGTGGTCAAAAACTGTTGAATTTCAGCTGAGTTGCTTGTTGAAATACATGGATGTCAGTGCAATGCTGAGCCTCACCTTTGGTGGCGCTCTATCGCAAAAAACGAATGAAGCAGTTAGTTGGTGAATACTCATTACTTTTCTCTCAATATCGCCAATATACCTATTTATTTACACGTGTTTTACATATGCTGACGTTCCGCTGTCTGTCTGATAACTTTAATGAAAGTGAGTGACATTTAGTCTTTCTGATCCGACGTAAATGTGCAGTAAAAATGAGAAGCTGAGGCAGAAAATACTCTGCCTCTCTGATAGGGGGCAGTGCTGAGCCCCATAAACAGTAAACAGTTACTCTTCTTCTACACATTTTCCGACTGAAAACAGTCTGAAAAATAGAAAAAATGTAACTACAATATAACAGTTTAAGGCAACTCTCTTCTTTGGCTGCCAGATTTTTAAAAATGAAAGAAAAATGAGAAACACTTTTTGGACAATTTTGAAGGTAAGATCGAGATTGTCGATACACAATTAGCAATTTTATTCTCAAAAGAAGGAGGTCACCTAAATAAACATTTAAATTTTAAGAAATCATATGTGACCTCATGTTAAATATTGTCTTGCTGAATTATCTATGAAAGCACAATTAAAAGCTTTAACCAGGTAAAACTAAAATATAAGATTTTGAATTTGTGCATCTGACTCTAGAGGAGTTTTGCTTCACCAGTCATGAACCTCGCCGCACATCACTCAACAGAACAATGTTTTCTCTGCTTTGAGGGTTTAATTTGAGTCATATAAACTCGTCAGCATGCGGTGGTACAGTGTGTGTTAAAATCCTGATTATTATTTCCAGTTAGTCAAACAGTGTAGCCACCCAGAAAACCCAACATTGTTTCTAATCTGTCCAGGCTCTGACTGTGAAGCAGATGATGACTGGTAAGCAGACACAGCTCACTGCTCTCCTCATTTTTGTTTAATTTCAAGCAAGGCAAACACACACACACACACACACACGCACACACACGCACACACACACACACACCTACATGCGAAGAGGTAATTCATCAAATTATTCATTGGGTTCCTAGTTCCCCAGTGGTTTGTTGTATCATTAATGTTTAACAAGACTTGTTCTGTCAGGCCTGCAGCCCTGAAAGACGAGAGTTTCTTCTCTGCACGTTTTTATTCCAGGGTCATTCGTCTTTTCTGTGAGTTGCATCAAGTCCAAGCCGGATCAAAAGAGCAAGAAACAGAACCGGCTCCAGATATGAGAAAAAATTAATTATGGTAAAAAATGTAAATAATGATTTTAATATCCAAACCCAGACAAGTGACACCAATAATAATCGATATTTGTAATGAAGTAAAGATTTACAACATTTTACAGTTTATATTTACTGATCATGAATAAGAATACGCAACAGCATGGATGGATGGATGGATGGATGGATGGATGGATGGATGGATGGATGCTACTTTATTGCAGGCCACTGCATTGATCTTTAATGAGTCGATTATAGACGATCAGTTGAAGCCCAAACTGCTAAATTCCTTCAGTTGGAACTAAATTGATCCGATTGAACAACGACAGACGTCGAGCTCAGAGTCGCCAAACTTTGGTATTTAACTATTAAAACACTAAAGCTTTGTGAAGCACAGTGGTGGTAGCATCATGCTAAGGTTTTGTGGACGTTTTATCCACATGTTGATAAAATATGATAAAAACTTTGTAGATTGCCTCCCTCCTCAACCCCTAATAATACTAAAGTATTTATTGCAGTAAGGTAGTAGTACTCTATATTTGAGCCTACATGTGTATTTAAGATGTGTGGGTCGAAGTGAGGGAACAATTCATTCTGACTTGTTCAGTCATTACTTGTTTTTACATAAATTAACAAACTTTTATGCTGAATGATAACGAATGGTAAAAATGAATAATTAACGTCCTGAAGTTAATACATTTAGGGGTAATGGGGAGTTTAAGCAAACTTCTGACGGTCAGTAGATAAAAAAGAATAATGTGGCTTTTCATGCTTTGTTAGAAACACAAAAATAAAGTCTTAAAGTTAATCTCAGACAGCAGTGAAAGCAGTGAACTGACTTTCTATTGTAGAAGAAGTAGGTTTAAACCCTTGACCTTGAATAATATAATTAGGATTAACATGTAACTGGGGCTCAGTGAGTCCTGCAGGCATTGTGCAGCAGTTTTCCTGAGGGAACAAGAAAAAACGGGGCAAAATATCACCACAGGGCATTTCACCTACTTTCTATATGGTGTTGTAGGGAGGACAAAAGGATGGGTGAAATTACCACAACAGCAGAAGAGGTAAAAGTAAACAAGGCTGGGATGGCAGCTAAAGTAACTTTAAACGAGGAGGGTATGCAGCTGTGAGTAGAAACAGGAACATTGAGGTAATGACAAGAGCAGACGGAGATAAAAACAAACTCAGAGGTCACCGTTTGCCCTCAGACGGATGCCAAGCGTGGGCGGTTGGCTCTCTGCAGCCATCCGAGCCACGGAGCTCAACAATTCATAGCATGCGACTGAGCTACCCACACCGAGCGCCGTGTGCATTCCCTGCAGAGCAAAACAACGGCCATGTCACCGTGTGGCACAGCGTGAGCTCTAACAATGCCTGATACTGTTTTCTTTATGCCCGACACAGAATCAAATGCACTACATGGGAAATCTGTCTGAAGGTAGATAACTAAAACCCAGCAGCACATGAAGAAAAAACACCACACTGTGTCTTATATGTGACAATTCAGCAACAGGTTGATCCTTGCTTTGCTGCAGCTTTGTGGAGGAAAACAATTGGCTTTCTTCAAACTGCAGCTGGAGAGCAATTTAGACAAGGACAAAGACTGATTTCGACTCATATATGTTTAATATGGAGGGTTAGGAGTAACAAAATTAAATAAAAATACCAGGGATGGACCAATAATTATGGCTGATGACCAATATTTACCGATATTTTATGTATTTGTCTACATATAATATACATATTTGACATACTTGGTAAAGAAAACAAAAAAAAACAACCAGAAACAGACAAGAAGTAGATGGAAATAAATATCAGTTGTTAATATTGGCCCAGTTTTATTTATCAGGTGATACTGATACGTTAAAAAAATTACTCATATTGGTCGATACCGATGTTAGGGCCGATATATAGTGCATCCCTAAAAAATATCACGAAAGACATAAATGTACATTTCCAATTAATTACTTAAATGAATCATAAAATGATTAAAAACATAATTAAATGATTACACTTACCACTAAATTAATTATTTAGTAGTAAATGGCTGAGTTTGACAGTTTAAATTATTTCACTTGGATAGGAGCAACAAAATAAATAAACACTGTGAAATAATTAAATATAATTTTAAATAAAAGTTTATTTAACTTCATTATTTAAAATGTGCATTTCATTATTTTATGGGACATTTAGTTATTTAACTGTATATTTCACGTAGTTATTTATTGATTTATTTAATTAATTATGTGATGATATATTATTTAGTGGTAAATTAAATTATTTAATTATGTTTTTCATAATTTTATGGATACATTTAGTTCATTAATTTAATAGGAGATTTGCAAGTATGTAGTTGATGGTATATTAATTTATTTAAATTTGTCACCCCAAGCCCTCCGTAGTTTAATTATCTGCAAAGAAATGCTGAAAACTGGTTTTATTAATGACTACTTCTTATTTGTCTAGGCAAATATTAAAATCTGAACCATGTTTCATCACAACAAGTGCAAAAAATGTATAAATGTATCTAAAAATTAAAGTCAAGAGCAGCAAGGTGATGTCGGACCAGCAGGAAGATCTAAAAATCTAAAATAAAATTAATTGTTCCATTCAGTTTGGAAAATGATTGAATTCCCAATCAACTATTAAAATGTTAAAACACTAACTGGATTTGTTTTTACTTAAATTATTATTATTCATTTTGGTACTGACCTTTAAAAAAGAGAGAGGCCCTCACTGCTACAGGTAAAATGTATTTGTGTTATTTTTTTAATTAAATTTTGCTTCATTTTGTTTACTTATTCATTTTCTGTAAAAAGGTCAAATTTTGCATATTGAACACAATAATATATTAATATTGAATTCCTGTTAATTCCCTCATTGGCTTCTGAATTAATAAAATCTTAGAGTAAAACTGTCTGTATTTCCCAAACAGTAAAAATGCTTATAAATGTAATATTTTTGTTTTGTTTTGTTTTAATTAAAGGACGACCTTTTGAAATTCATTTAGAAGTGATCCAAATTATCCGTTAGATAAAAAATTACATTTTAGAAGTCACCCCTCTAACAAAAGACAGAACAGCTTACACAACTTTAAAGCGTTTGTAATTTAATTTAACTTCATACCTTTCCCAGGTGAACGTGCTGCTAAATATGCTAACGGCGGAGAAACAATTTACCATTACAGAAAAACTACTTATCCACGGTCATTGGCTGCATTGTAGCAAAGAACAAGGGGATGGGAGGAGCAGCATGAAAATGGAAATGATTGGCAGCGCTTAGACCCGCCCCTTGGCTCTGATTGGTTGTTTTTAGTTAGCACTGGAAGAAGGCAGAAAAGCTTTCTTTTTTCACAGACTCATACAAAACTGTCACAATGTAGTGACAGTTTCAACAAATATTCAAAACTATTTTTTTATAAAAGTTACACACTGCAGCTTTAAAGTTTCACACAGCTGTTGGCACAATATTCAAATGTCGCTATAGTAAAATCCAGCAGCACAAATTTGAATTTCTTCCATTTAAACCATATGAAGACATAGCCTTAGGGACGCCGTTTGAAAGGATGGACAGAAGCTTTGAATTTTATTGTAACAAAGCTTCAGTGAACTGTCAGTCAGAGCGAGACAGGCCATTGTAAAACCAGTTGTCTGTACATCTCAAGCAGCGGACATCAAATGCAGGCTGACGGTTCCACCGGACAGCTCTCAGCCTCAAGGTTAGACAGCTTCTCCTCATTCATTCCCATTTCATCCTGCCCTTCTCCATTCCCTACATCTCTCCTGTGTGATGATTTAATACCACCTGTCAGTTTCTCCTCTCCTTCTACCCTTACCCCTTATGTTAACGTCCTTCTGTATTCCCCGATCTTTCCCGCTCAGACTCATGCAGCCAGAGTGGAGCTCGGATGTAAACAGCAACTGCGGGCCATGCAAAGTGATCTCATTATGCAGGACTGCAGGGTAAACTGTCTTACCCAATTTAACAACTATCCTTCCTCTCACAAACTTTTCAGCTAAATCAGGGTCAAACAAGCAATTAAGGAGGCAATTGTCTAAACAGGATGCCAGCAGAATTAAAGAAACAGCGAGCCTGGTTGTTTTTCAATTAAGCATTAAAGAATTACATGAACCCGTTGTAATTGTTTTGCTCTGACAAACCTCTCGAGTGTAGAAGCAGCATTTACCCATATTATATCAATAATTAATATGACTTCAAGCAGAAATGAAGCATGCATTATTGTGTGACGGCACATTATTAGCTCAGAAATGTCTTTTTTAATTGCCTAAACACAATGAAGGCATCTAAAAAGGCTGTTTGTTGTAAAACATATGGTAAAAATAATACATAAACGTTGCACATCACTATGCAGCTTGTAGAGCTGCAGTTTTCTGGTTGCATTAGTGTGTACATCCTAAACTACTGAAGCACAGGAGAAAAGCAATTTTAGTGAAAGATGGGGCAACAGGGACATTACAGAAGCTAAATATTTCCATGAAATTACTGAAAAGACAAGACTGAATCTGGCCACAGAGGCAACAGTTAACATTATTACCAACAATACACTGCAAAACACCAGATCTTATATTTGGTCTAGTTTATAGTGCAAATATCTTAGCACACTTGAAATACAACAAAACCAACTTACAAGTGAATTTTCAACAAGATATTGGAGCTCGGTTCAAGTAAATAATTTCTTCATCTATTGATGAAAAAGATGATTTCACTTATAAGAAGTCATTTTTGCCATGTTCAAAGTGAAATAGTCTGCCAGTGGAACCATTACTTTTTCATCCAGGAATTATTTACTTAAACAATCTCATATAGCTTGCTGAAAAGTTACT
The DNA here is from genome assembly GCA_903066825.1 of Alfaro cultratus. Classification (NCBI taxonomy): domain Eukaryota; kingdom Metazoa; phylum Chordata; class Actinopteri; order Cyprinodontiformes; family Poeciliidae; genus Alfaro; species Alfaro cultratus. The sequence goes on along the minus strand of CAEFZX010002994.1, from coordinate 28,148 downwards.
TGTCAGATAGTTTTGTCTTATTTCAAATGTTCTAAGACAATTGCATTAAAAACTAGATTAATACTTGGTAAGATCTGGTGTTTTTACAGTGTACTGACTATTTCCTACAATCTGCTGTAATTTCCATATGTCTGGACTAAGAAGTCTTAATAAAAAAGAGAAAAGTGCATTCGTAAAAGATTTTAATTTAGACCATAAATGATCACAGTCACCAAAAGAACACCACATCTACAGTGAAACATGGTGGTGGCCGCATCATGCTATGGTGTTGCTTTCTTTAGATGGAACTGAGATTTTTGTGAAAATGGATGGAGTTATGAACAGACACAAATGACCCATAACATTCAGTTATTTGCTTAAAAGCTGAACATGAAGACAAACTGTATCTTTTATTACCCCAGGATTCATTCATATTAACAAAAGGAAGATACATTTTGGTGTTTTCTGATCAGAGCACATTTATAGTCGTGTGTCCTATATGTATTATTATACATAATAGTGAATATCTTACTTGGCAGTTGTTGGATCATCTGACAGTTAGTTTAAAATTGTCACCAGATGCAGAGGATGACATGTTATTTAACGTTCCCAGCACTAGCAGAAGGTTGAAACGGACATGTTAATGGTTTCAATGTATTGTGCAAGTGCTCAGCATGTGGGAAGTGCAGATGTCAAAGTGGCACAAAGTTGGATGCACTGGGTACATGAGGGCACCCACACACTCAGTGTCATCCCACTCCAGGCTGTAAACACTTAAATGCCATAGCTCAGATGGCTGGCACAGATGTCATGTAGTTCTGAAAGCTTTTTGCGCAATACAATCGCCTATCTCAGGCTTTGACTGCGGGCATAAAATGAAATTCTTTGTAAATTGAAAAACCCAGCATTCCTGAGTCTGAATGTGTAGAAAGAAGCATAATAATAAAATTCTTTAAAAGAAAATAGAAAATTAATTCTGTAAGCCAGATTTGAATTCCATGTATTTTGTAGTGATTTTATTTGACAGAACAGAAAAGTCAGCTAAACTTGTTGTCCATTTGCATCTGTTGCCACCTCTTAATAAAATCCAGTCCTCCTCATTGCCTTTAAAATTGAACTACTTAGTGAAGAGTACACTTGAGTGTAACTCCTTGTTTGATAGTGAACAAACATGAAAACCAGGAGACAGGTCACAGATTGTGACAAAAGTTAAAGTAGGGTTCAGCTCTAAAGCAATATTCCCAGTTTCAGACATCTCACAAAACTCGGTTCCAACCAGCTGAACCGCGTTTTGTGAGAAAGAGTAAGACACAGTTTAAAACCTGTTAACACATGGGCATGGAGAGCATTGATCAGAAAACTCTGGGGGAGCTGCAAGGATCCACAGCTCAGATGGGATGACCTGTTAACTACTCATTCACTCCAAAAAGCAGCCCTATACAGAACATTATTGTTAAAAATGTGAGAAAAGCACAAATATTTAAGAAGTATGACTTCTTTTGCATGGCACTGTAGCTCTGTTGACTCTCTTTAGCTTCTGAAAGTGTTGAGCAAGTTCAACATTTACACAAGATGACTCAAAATTTACTCATCTGCTAAATAGGTTACAATAACTTCAAGACGTTGCTTTTGTAAACTAGATTCAACTGTTAGTCCTCTTTTGTGTTCAACTCTGCATATATTAAACTGATTTTGTTTGAGCACAACTTGATTGAACAGCAACAACACATTTGTAAATTGAAGACATAACATCACAGTTTTTCAGTCAATAACAATATAACAGTATTAGACACATGATCAATATCAATAGATAATATCTCTGATAGAACTTTCAATGTTCAATATTCTGGGAGATGTAGACAAAGAAAAAGACTTCAGCTGCTCACCCTCTTACGGCCAGATAAGAAAGGTTAATGGCAGCAACTGACTCACTCACTCTTTGGTTACCTAGCAACTCATTCATTCTTTGGTTACCTAGCAACAACCTGTTGAGAAAGTGGCGCAGGAGCAGTTTCAGTTTCCACCACTGAGCTTCATAACTGCTAAAAAAATAAACAGCAGCGTGGAGTGAAAACTGTGAATAAACACCAGCAGTTCAGCAGCATTTCAGATATATAAATTTAAAAAATAAACAATAATTATTGATATTGACTGATGTGACAAGCTTATATTGTGATATGTTTTTAAGCCATATCGTTCAGCCATGGTTCAGATTTCACAGAAATGTCTCATGAATGCACTAAGCTGAATATCTTTGAGCACAATACCGCCTACTTTTAAGTCTGTGCATCTTTCATGATAGGAAAGTTGAGCCAAAACACCCAAACAAACTGATAAATATTTGCATTGAAGCCATAATTTATGTTAGACCATAGTTATAGCTCTCATTTTATTCAGTCTTCTTCATGTATTAATTTTTTGCTATGGCTTCTAAAAATGTTTTATGTGTCTAATTACAAATTTTATTTGCATCTACTTCACTTAGACGTCTTTCATCAAAAGCAAGTTATGCTTAGAGCTTCTGCAAAGCAATTTGTGCTAAAATCATCTGTGTACTTGCTGTTTTGTCCTCCCAATGCATCTTACAAACAAAGAAGTTGCTAAAAATTGTTTGAGATTTTTAAGTCAAAAGCAGTAGCGCAGATGAAAGCAGAGACTATGTAGCCAAAGCAGAGAAAATATGCTTCTTTTTCCTCTTACCGAATGTTGTGGGACTTGCGTTTGATCTCATTCCAGCAGAGGTTCATCTCTCCTGTTTGGTGGGGACTGCTTCCTCTCAGCCTCCGGCACTCGGTCGCCTCCTCTGGCCCCTCACCGTCCACAGTGGACTGGCACGGCACACACCGGCATCCTGGCCACGAGGGCCGCCCCGCAGCTACACAAACAGAGGAACACAGTGTGTGTTTGTTACAGGACGATCTTTTTGAATTTACTCTCTGATTATTACATGGAGGCGAGGTAGGGAACATAAAACAGCACAGGCTAGACCAGCACTTCAATCTTTTGACCTTCCCACAAATGGAGATGATGTCCCACATTTTCGCCCCACAACCTTTTCTCTGAAGTCAGTGTTGCCACAGTTCTGACCCATATTCAGTGGCCATGAAGAATTTTGTCTTGAAGTCTTTAAGGGAGCCTATTCTGCTTCTATGGGTGATAAAAATCATGTTCTTTGCGTTTTTTGCACAAAATAATTCTTAGATAATCAGATTTTAGTCTGGTTGGTTCAGGATGAGCTGTTTTAAGGCGTCTTCTCACTTTAAATCTAAATAATTTGCTGCTGGCCATGTCCCCAACTCAACATTTACACTCAACATGTGAAAATGGCTGCAAACAGATGTACAATTATACAATTGCACATGTTTGAGAAGCAGAAGTGGAGGCTCCTGCACAACCAACAAGAATGCAATAAGTAGTTTCTGATAGTAAGTCAACAACAAAACAGTTGTCTTTTCCAGCAGCAGCTGTACAGTGCATCCAGCGGTAAAAACAGCTGACCAAACGTGCTGGAGCTTAACTTGGGTTGCTAGGTAACAGGGCTAGGCTTGGCTAGGGTTGCTGGGTAAGGGGGCTGGGTTTGTACTTGAGCTGTTTTTAGAAGCAGTAAATGGATCAAATGTGAAGTTTGCATAACAGGTTATCTTTATCAGTTCATTTTGAAATAACATACGAAATGATTCAAATTCCCACATCCCCCAAACTAAACTGAGCGCAAAATTGGGTCTTTCAAATAAAAAATAAGCCTGTATGTACAGCCAAACTGGTTGCAAAGTGATTTAAAGACAAAAAAACTTTAAACTTTTGGTGTGTCCATCACAAAACCCTGATATCAGTTCCATAGAAAATTTGTGGGCAGACCTGAACAAAGCAGCCTAAAAACCAGACTTATTTACAGGTGTAAATAAGCTGTAAATAAGCTTATTTACAGCTTATTTACAGATTTTTCCCTGACATTTTCTGTCAGGGAAAATGGGCCACAATTCACCAGCAAACTGAGGTGAGAAACTTATGGGAGAACAATCAAAACGTTTTACTAAAATCAGACTTCAAACATGCAAGGAAATCAAAAGGCAAAATCTATAATAAATATAAGAGTCAAGCATATATTACAACCAGACAGCCCTTGTTTTAGTTGTAATAATGCAAACATTTTTATTACGTTTGCAATGTAATATATTGTAAAGTTCTTATATGAATCTGTATCAAAGGAAAGAAATATAAAGTAATACTGATAAAATATGAATCAATACTATTACACAGGTAATAATACACAGGTAAGCTACATTAAATAACTCTGTCCTGTGTGTAAAAGGAAAAAACCTGAATCTCGACACAGCAGCGGTTTTATCCCATCATTCCATTCCATTAAACTCTAAAAAAACAAACGGAGACAAAAAGCTTCTTTTATTCCAGACTTTTAGAGAGTGAGGGTATGTAAGGCAACATGAAGAAGTGCAATCCCCTCGATGGACGAAAGAGGGGGAAAAAACCGAGGGAGAAGAAAACACACTCACACACTCAAAAGTGTGGCTTTCAGGGCAGCAGGAGTCTTTCTGGGTTCACAGGTCCTGGTACGAGGTTTCTCTATTTTTTATGCAATTCACAATATATGATGGAACACCAGCTGTGCTTCCAAATACGCCCTCAGATACCTAAACCTCCCATACTGTATGCAGACGTGCACAGACTGTGATCAGGCTACATTTGGTCAGTGTGTTCTTATCAGAGGGTTTGCAGGAAAACAAAGCCTATAACAAACATCCAGCTGCCTCAAAAACACACACATAACACACACAACTCCGGCTCAGATGTTAAAGGAGCCGTGTTATGTGTTTTTCAGGCACATAGTGCCATTTTAAAGCACAATCAAGTAACTACATTGACACTTGCAACACTCCAGGTTTGTTTCTGATGCGGGAATAACATTATAACAAATTAGATTTTACATAAAACTGCTCCTTTAAGAAAATAGTCCAGTCTTCAGTAGTTTATCCTCTCTGGGCAGCAACATGACTTTAAACCAGACTTAAATTCCAAAAAGATTTTGAGAATGAGAGTCTTTTCTTCAAGCACAAACATGTTAGAGGTTTCTGGTGAGGTTCTTCAAACTAAAACACCATCAACTTAGAGAAGCCATTTAAACTGCAAAAAGTATTTGCTCCACTGTTATGTAATTTATATAAATGCAACCCAACAATCACCTGATAATATCATTACCTAATTTCATATTACGCCATGCACACGCTCTGTCTGCACTGATGCTTGAAGAGGCTCCAACAGCATGGCAGTAACTTTCTGATTAATTCATTAAACTTCAACCCGAAATGGCAACACAAAATGAGGGTTAATGACACCATAGTAGCTGTAAACTGTAAGATTCACATACCAAAAGAATCACAAGTATGTGACAAGAATTAATGTGTCTGAAAATGAGGTTTATATTTTTTTATATCCCAATCAAGTGGTGGCAACTCATTTCAATTTAGCATCTAGAAACAAGGAAAAACAACTTGCTAAAGCTAAAAATAAGCATCAGAACTAAAATTTAAAAGCAAAGCTTTAGGAAAATTTACTTTTTTGAGCTTTAAATCATACTATAATGTTATTCCCACATTTAAAAATGCCTGATGAGTTGTGTTGACTCTTTCATGCATGTCTGAGAAATCTTTGAATCTCTTCAGACACATTTCCTCACCCCTACTCCAGACCTTCCCCACACAGTTCCTCCAGACTAGCGGCAGTAGCAGTTAGTTAACACCTGGTTAAACTGTGCATCTGCTGAGCTCATCTTACAAACTAGTTCTCAGTCTAAAACTCATAAGAACGGTCGTAAACAGCAGAATGGAGTCGCATTGTTGTGATGAGTTTTGGAACGAGTAGGAGCTTCTTAAAGAGACAGAGCCCTAAACTTCAAGGCATTAAATTGCAAACACAAATTTCTTTTAAGTTATGCTTGAAATATACAGCATTTGTATGTAACATAGTTACTTTATTGTGGTATAACCTGTGCTGCCTGGATTTTGTGCATCGATTCATCATTAAAAAACATAATTTTCCGCCATACCTGATTCCTGCCGCGTCCATCCTCACTACTACAAACGGCCCCTCATGACGTGTGTGGGTGTAAATGGTTTGCTAATGTCAAAAAAGACAAACCTGGCTCGTTGAGATGGCACAGAGGCAACTGAAGCTCAAATTTGTTTAAAGTAAAAGTTACCACCAAGTGTTTCTTAGATTAAACCTGGAAAATGAGCCTACAGGTTCAATAAAACTAGACAAAAACAGATTATAAAAGTGCTGCCCGCTCTGGTGAGTCTTGAATTCAGCTGCAGTGTTTCAGATAGATCAGAATTTGGGCTAAATAACATGAAACCATTAATCGATCCTGATTTGGATCAACGTTTCAGGCTGTTGCTGGTGCTCTAATAGAGCGGGGGATATTGTCTTGACCCTCAGTGTTGTTGCAGAGAGAGACCATCATTTTATGAGCACAGTGAATCCATCATCTACTTCCTTCCTGTGTGATAATCCATCATGCCAGCTCAAAAACATCTCAATCTTTGAGATGAGAAAACATTTATTTACTTTAATAGCCTACATGTTCACCAGATCTCAGTCCAATGTGGGATTCTGAGGACAGGAGAGGAGAGTTGGATCTTGGATCATACAGATGTAGTAACATCTGTATGATGTTACTATATAAATCTGGACCAGAATCTAGGAGGAATGTTTGGCATGTTGAAAAATCAAGGCAACTCTGAAGACAAACCTGGTACAAAAATGTACAAATGTGAGCAAAATATGGAAGAATAAGAAATGATGAGACAGAGAAACGTGTTAGACAACGAACGGCAGGTAATTGGTATTTTATGTCATATGAAGTTAAAACAGAAAAATTTATGGTTTGTCAACAGATTAGTTTCCAAAGTGAAATAACACAAACCTTTTTACACAGAGCAGTGAATTAAATACTTTTTGACTGCAGCCATCAGATTTTACAATTTTATAACTCAGTGTCTGTTTACTCTGGACTCATTTATAGATTTATAGACTTTCATGTACAATATCACACTTAAATATATATACAGCTCTGGAAAAACTTAAGAGACCCCTCAAAATGATTGGATTTTGAGCAAAATGAACATTGTTCTTTTTTCTATGAACTACTGACAACATGTCTCTGAAATTCCAACCAAAAATGTAGAATTTATTTGCAGAAAATTATATATAGAAATGTTATATTGCTTATAGTTATACTTGTTTAACACTTTGGATGGAGTAGCTTGCCAGCAAATAACTTCCAACTTTATACAAGTTTCTTCTTTTAACATACTGAAACGTTTTAGGAATCATACATATTCCCATCTACAACGACTTTTTTCCTGGTTTAATAAAGCATTTCAGTTTGGTTTCTTTTAAAAACCTTTCCTCCAACTTCAGGTGGACTTGTCTACAACAAAGTGAACCTGACATAAATTAGGAGGAGAAAACTTTGTTGCAGTGTCAACATTTGAGTTTACAGCTCCCCAATGAGGGAAAGACTTTCTTTCAAGGCAGACTAATCCCTTTTCTTTATCTTTACCCTCCTTTGCTTCCCCTCCACTCCTTTCTGCTGTGCATTCATTCTTCTCTACCGTTTCTTTCTTCTGTGGCGTTACCTCACTCCAGATCTGCTAGAGGAGTTTTTTTTTCTTTCTTTTTTTACATGAATCATCCCCATCTCGTTCCCATTGCTGTCTCCCGTTATCTCCCCTCTTCTTTTTCTCCCTCTTCCGGACTCAGACAGCTCTGGTTAGTGTAGACGAGTCTTATATGAATCAGCACATCCCTCACAGACTCTTCTCCTCTCTCTGCCTCTTTCCCTTCTCTGGTAATCAGAGGTCACATGAGACTCTGCATGCAGTTAGCACTTTAAGGACCTTACTTCAGCTCCAACCCGCTAAAAGAAATGAAATTGGGACCTGTGTAGGGTTCTGGCAGGTTTTATTTATTTCTCTAAAGTGTTTAGGAGTGAGACAACCGAATCCACATTTGACACAATAAAGTGTGAGAGCAGAAAGGAGCCATATTTGTTTGTTTGCCTTCAAAATCTGCCATTTTTTGAGATGTGAACGCTGACAGTCAACGACCCCATCAGCGCCAACATCAAAATAAAACCCTGAGGGCGACAGATAGTTTGGAGGAAAAGATTTGTTTCTACAGTGAACACTGAAGAAGGAGACATTTCTGCTAGTAACCTGAGATTGGTGCAATTTCTACACTAAAATACAGCATCCTGCAAAACATTACAACCACAAAAATCTATTTTACTGGGCAATATGTAATAAGCGAAGGCAAAGAAGTGCATAATTGTTTAATGGAAAGAAAACAATACATAATTTTTCTTTATTTTAGCAAATCAACGTCTTAAGAAGTGTGATATTTCTTTGTATTCAGTTTTACTGAGTTTAGAGTAATCTCAGTATAAATCCATCTGTTCTGTGAATTTCTCAGAGGCTTTTTAGAAAAAATTGAACATGAAAACAAAGGAACACATAAGACACATTTTAAAGTTATTAAAAATATTTTTTTAAATAGTTAGATTATAAAACTTTATCCCAAATCTGTCATCTAAAAATGAAAATATGACAAACTGCTGCAAAGCTACCAAAACCTAAACAGACTAGAAATTCAGATAAGTTCACAAAAGTAACTCTGGAGGATCTGAAGATCCACAGCTCAGGGGGAAGAATCTACAGATAAAACTAAAATCACTCTGAAAGTGTAATTTTTAATAGTAAGAACTGATTTATTTATATTTAGTTTAAAGATCCGCCCCTCTACCTATTAAATGTTAAAACGGCTTGACTTTGATGAGTTTTGACCAACTTTTGCTCCTTAGTAGAACAACATTTCTCTTACTCCTTAAGTTATTAAAAGTGCCTTTAATAATATGGGACTTTAAGAACAATTAGAAGATTGTAGTTAACCTTACTTTTTAAAATTATGCTACACATTGTGGATTGTTTATGTGCAAGCATCAAAATCAAACTCTGCGTGACTCAAAGAGACTCACTTTTGAAAAATAAAACTACTTTATTTACATTTAAATAAAAAACTGAGTGTCATCCTGGAGCAGGACTTTCAACATACAGACATATTTATTTTAAATTAATCATTTAAACAAATCCTTATTTCTGTGTTATAATACCAGTCCAGTAAAAAGTCTGCAGCAAAACTGAAAACTACTGTTCACAAATGCTCTTCATTTAATCTGACTGAGGTTTAGCTATTTTTCAAAGATAATTGGGATAAAAATGTCATCCCAAAAAGAGGTGCAGCTCTAATTGCAGCAAAATGTGAGTTAATAAAAAAACATAAGTGTATTTGACACTTCTCAGATTATTTTGGTGAATAGTTTTAACAACCATGTAGTGCTTGTCCTACAGATTTGTCCACTGTTTTTGTAAGTCTATAAAACTCCCAGTAAAAACAGCAGCGCTTGTGGTTGAGACTTTACAAAATGTCGAAGGAACCACAATTCCATCAATAAAAAAAGATCCATGTCATTCAGATGTTTCAACCAGCTGTTTCTCTGAAGAAATCCTCTGCATCATTGCAGGTATTCACCAGCTTACAGAACAAGACTTTGGGTGACTCTGTCTCTTGCATTAAACTTCAAAACCATGAGTCAAGCTCTAAACATGCATTATTTACAGTTCTGATTGGATGTGGCACTGCTCAGTCAAGAGGAAGTTCAGTGTTTTTCCCCCAAAGATACTGACAAGCCGCAAAGTGACAGACGATATTCTGCTTCTGCTCGAGCCACGACTCACTTATGTATTTTTCGTAGCAGGTTCAGACACAAATCGCGGCCCAATTACTCGTTTGGGGACAGAAACGACCACAAACCTCCTTGTTGTTCTCTCCTTTCCCTTTTCTTTGAACCACTCAACCCAAAAGAGCTTGGAAGGATAGTTTCCAGACAACGTGTGAATTTCAAATCAAAAGAGCTGCAGAGGATAAAAGATTGCACGCAGTGCTTTGCTGGATTTCACAGAAACAGAGAAAAGACAGTTTAACCGTGCAGATAAAGTATGAGAAGATCAAAGCCACAGCGCTGCTACACCGTGTGTACATGTTGATTTTAATCGAAAAAACTCAAGACTGAACCTCTGAAAAGCAGCTTAGGAGTCACGATTTACTCTCATTACCAGAGCTTTGCAGATAAATCAAATTTTTTCATGGTGTGCAAAGCCTACCTTAAACAGCACGCTTGCTGTGCTGCTACCACAGGTGAGCTGTCTTTATTTACCCAGTGTTGGCAGAGAACGCAAAGATCTATTAGACGTGTGCTGGAAGAAATATGGAAGAGGGAAAAGAAGCACAAACATGGGAGGGAGTCGGATGACCTAAGCAGTGGAGATTTCTGTCCTGGTCAAAGCTCGCTCTGTCCTCACAGATTCCTGCTTACACCTACGTTATCCCCCATTTTGCATCTCGAACAGGAAAAGGCCATCTGCCTGTCCTTCAACCCACACACTGAGACATGGGAATGCAACGTAAGCTCATATTGGAAAGAAAGTTCATTCACTCAACAATTACATTTCTAAGATTTTAACCTAGCTTTGACCCGATCTTCATCAAGCTCTATAAACACTAAATATATACACATATTAAGCACAACATGACATAACCCACGAAACCTACAGCATATTCCTTATATCTACAACTATATGCATGTCTGTGCACACAAATACATGCAAAAACACAAAATCTTAAGCATTTTTCATTTAGTTTTTAGTTCAAATATCTTAATAGACTTAGAATAACACAAAACTAACTTACAAGCAACTTTTCAGCAATAAATAGTAGCTTGTTTTGAGTCAATAATATTCAATAAAAATAATTACAAATTTTACTGGCAGATTATTTCATTTATAATAAGGACAAATGTCTTCTTATAAGTGAAACTAGTAATTTTTCATTTACTTAAACAAGGTCCTATATCTTGCTGAAAAGTTGCTTATAAGTTAGTTTTGTCTTACTTCAAGTGTCTGAAGGTATTTGCACTAGAAACTAGATCAAAATACTTGGTAAGATTTTGTGTTTTTACAGTGCACACATGTCCATTTACATATACAAACACATTTCGTAATGCATAACATTTTTATTTAATGCAAACATGTATTTTCTAATATCAGGGGACAGACATAACATCAGTACATTCTGTATGAGTTAGCATTAGTGTCTTTCTAAATAGACATTTTGGACATCTCAACTGATATATAGTAACAGAGCAGAAGGCCAAAGTCAGAATATGGACATATTATGCTGCAGAATAATAAAAAGATACTATAAAGATTACCAGCAATGACGAGTAAATATTACACTGACATTTTTTTATGGTGGTTATTTTCTGGACTAACCTAAAGAAGTGATCTAGAGATGATCAATTGCATCTTATGCCTTCAATAAGCAGCATAAAAATAGTCAGGCAGGATGTGAGGGAGTCGGCCGGGTTTCCGTTTTGAAACAAACACAGAAATAAGCAATTAAAGTTGAATCTGTCCAGAGAGGACAGCAGCGCTGACGCACCAGACAACACATCGATTGTGTTCCTTTAAATGAAATTAGACTTTCCAGACACCCAGCGCATTCTTGTAACATTGTAGATTCTTTTCCCACACAGAGTGAAGGCCTTTTCATATTTCTGAGACCATTTTGGCATCTTGACTACTTCAGCTGCTTTGGATGTCTTTACGGTGACAGCGGCACCCGCTGAGTTTGGTTGCTCCATGAGATGATGAGCAACGTTGGTTTCATGTGGGTTTTGTTGTATTTTATGATCCAATTTAGTTCAAAGTTTCAAAGAAGAAATGTAAAAGTCACACATCCAGTATTTTGTGAAAGAAAAACAACAAAATGGATTGCTTTCCATAGTTAGCAGCCAACAGCAAGATCTCTCATTTTACCCTGCAGATATAAACAACCCACATTGTTAGAGCTGTAACAATTCCTCGAGTGATTCGAGGACTTTGATTATTAACATTTATTGAGGAAAATTATCTGCCTCGAAGCTCTGTTAAATGTTGTTTTACTATTTAGCGCACCATGTTCCAGACAGGTGATTATTTACGTTGCGCAACATTTTTACTTCCGCCTATCAGTTGCTGCTAAGTGCTAATTGTTAGCAGCATAACATCTAATTTTCAAATTCAGCCCAGGGGATTTTATTGATTGATTTTATCGGTTTTGGGGGGGTGGAGGGGGGAGGGGGGATAAGCATCGTTAAAATGGCTGCTGCCTAGTGGCTGGTTCAGAGTGTATGCGCATGCGGAGCGGAGACTGATCCAGATATAGATGAAACACACCGGGGTGCTACAGCTAATGGTTAGCTTAAGTGTAGCTTTACCACAAAATAAATTTACCTCCATCCCAGTCGCAACAAATGGGCGCTTAGTGACGGTCCATAGCTGGTAGATGTGTTTCTGTGTGTCACAAAGGAGAAAAATCTGGTTGCGAATGTGGACATAAAAACTATAAACAGTTAGGCAAAGTGAGAGTTCATCTATTAAATTGACTGAAGATGAAAACATAAATAAAAAACTGGAGTATAGACTTTGTGAGCCTGCCTCTTTATTATCAAATTGAATATAATTTCAGATTTTTGCACAATCTTTGTTCAGGTTAAGTTAAAAAGTGAGCTATTATTGTTACAATTAAATTTTTTAAACTACAGAATAGTTATTGTTACCGATGCACAAATATGTAATTTTGGTCCGATGTTGACATCTGCTGCTGTTATGACAGTATTTACCAATATTTTATTTTCTCAAAAATTATCCTATTTGATTGCTCAACTAATCATCAAAATAATTGATAGATTACTCAAATACTAAAATAATAGTTCACAACAGCCCTACACATTATGCTTGTTACATTTATTCTTTGATGATAATAACTTTAACATTGAATAGTGACTTTTTCAATGGGAAAAATTGAGCCGAATGATGTTTAAGAGAACAAAAGGAAATGGAGCCTTGAACAAAATATTCTTTGTACAAAACCAAACAGGTTGTCCTCAAACCTTCTCACAATTTGTCACATACTTCAGCGTTTGTGGAGATTTGAAGTGTTAGACAAACACATACTAGTGCACATTTGTAATGGTAGCTGCAAAAAAATGCACTAAACTCTGAAATACTTGAAATTCATAAGCTATAAATCACAGTATGTATTTCGCCTTGGTGTGTCAACACTTTGCAGAAGCGTCTTGATTTGCAACTACAGCTACAAGTTTTTCAAGGGATATTTCTCTGGCAGCTTTACACAACGACAGACCGATTCTTTATTTAATTCTTACAAAAGACCTCAAGCTACTTCTGACTTGCTGGAGAGTATTTGTGAATAGTAATGTTTGAACTCTGACTGGGCCATTCTAATACAAGAACAAACTATAATATAAATTATAATATAAACTACCTCATTGCAGGTCTGACTGTAATGTTAAGGATTTTGTGTACAAGCTTATACTTTCATAAGCAGAGCAGAATGACTTTTGCCATGATGCTCAACTTATTTGAAATTTCTTTGGGCTAATTTAAAATGTAATGGACACAAAACTGAAAGAGAAAGATGGGGAAAAAGTTAGAAAGAAAAGGAGACAGACATAAAGGAGAGAAAGAAGCACAAAAACAACAAAAGTCTGCTTCTAAACCTGCAGAAAGAGATTGAAATGATTTGTGTTTTGATGGTGGATTCAAATCCAGAAAGTCAGAGACGTTGACTAAATGAAAGAAAAAAAAAAGATAAACAAACTTACAAAGCTCACAAGGAGCCAGAGCAGAACAAAACCATAAATTCAAAGAAAATTACAAGATATAACAGGAGGAAGCAGCAAGAGGAGTGAGCAGAAGAGAGGTTTAAATACTGAGAGGGTGAATACTGGAACAAAAGACCTGGACAGAGAGAGAGACTCAGAAATGAATCCAACACCAAAGAATAACTAAGAATAATAAATAAATTAAAGAAAATGACTAGATACAAGAAATAAACGTAACTATAAACACTGAGCAGGACTGAAGTAAAGCAGAAACAAAACTGATCTAATCAAAGGAAAAAAAACCAACTAAATAATCAATCCTCAAAAACAACTAAAAACAACCCATAGGAGAAATTTAACAAAACTAAAAAAACACAACATAAAAAAAGAAAAACATTTTTTTAAAAGGTTGATGTGAAATGTTAGTTTCCTGCCATACGTTGTGTTTTGCATCCATGGCAAAAAGCTCAAATTTGGTCTGACCAGATTCGTTCACTCCTCTGTATATAAATAAAAAAGATTTGTAAAGTGCCCAACTTAAATGTTTGCACTCTCTGTAAAAGCAGAGATTTTTGTTATTTTCTGAGGCTGAAAGAGCAAAACAAACTTTTTTCCAACTTCATCTCCATCTTTCACCTCCGAGGTTTTGCAGAACAGCTGCAGTTATGCTGGAGGTAAATTACATACAGATGGACTCCATTTACTATTGACCATTAATTTCATTGGATTTTATTAGAGGCTAACACAAACACACTCTGTAATTTTCAGACTTTCACTTGCAAAAAAAAAATGTTTAAACCAGAAACCTTCATCCTCCCAAATCAACAACTTTGTGTTGGTTTGTTGCATAAAATCCCAACAAATTACAGTTTGTGTTTATAAAGTAGAAATGCTGAAATACTTTTACAAGGCTTTGCATTTTCTTTTCATGCTGTAGATAAATTCAGTTTGCATCTAGCTGGCTAATAACCAGTTAGTTAGGGACAAAAAGCAATGCCTTTGCATTGACATCACAGCATTTTGGGTTTTTCTTTAATGCTTTTTAATTCAAGATCAAATTTTTACAAAACAGGAGAAACAACAAAGCCTCATGTCTTGTCTTGTTTTCCAAAATAATATACAGTCTGGAGATTTGAGGTTGAAAGCAGCTAAAGCCAAAACTCTCTCTGGAAATTAGAAATATTATCCAACCTGAAAAATCTCACTTTAAAGACACCATATGCTCTGAAATCCCTTTTCCCCATTTTATTCTGTTTATAATTTTAACTATGACGTTTTTTCTTTCTTTATATAATGTCCTTTGCTGTTTTAAACATCACTTATAAAATTTTTGTTCTTTATCATGTAACACTTAGATTTTAATGTATTTATTATTATTTATTTTGAACATGACTTCTCGCTTATTACAAAATTAATATCTCACAACATCAAATAAAACTTAACACCATAACCGATTAAAACCAATATAAGTTTTACAAAAAGAAATGTATTTCATAGCTTTTTCTATCTCCCAGGTCACATGCTTTCATAAGAAATAGACATTTATATTAAAATCCACCTTTGCTGTGACAGATGGAGAGACTGGAACTAAATGGAACAAATTCTGCACTGTAATTTAAAACACATCCTTCTGTCTGATGGCTAAAGCCAGCAGCATTTTGTGAAGATATTACACCCTCAAAAACAGCACTTAAGAGAAGTGTTAAAAAAAAACACACACACAAACACAACACTCTGTTTTGGCAAAAAACGAAGCGGTAAAACTCTGATACGGAAACTGCAAACTCTGCGGCGATGCTGTACTAAGTGAGCGGCGCTGATTCGACTTTTACAATTAAATGCCAAGCCAGCAGTGGCGCAGTATCAGTGACCAGGAGGCCTGCTGCTAAATGACATGTAAATACCACACAGTGTAGAGTCGTGTGTGTGTGTGTGTGTGTGTGTGTTCTGGCTCGTTTCTGTAGCAGGCTCTTGGCTTTGTGCCTGACGGATGTTAGCAGAGGTTGGACCAATGCCTCTTTGCCGCTGTGCCCCACTGTCCCAGATCCCCTCAACAGCCACCAGTTATAAGAGACAAGAGGCAACACACACACACACACACACACACACACACACACACACACACACACACACACACACACACCCTGGTGTTTGCAGGCCTCCGAGCGAGCCGAGCTTCCCCTCGCTGCTGCAGCCATCACACACACTGCCTGGGAGGCTGCAGGAGCGCCGAGGGTTTGGCACAAATACATTTTTTACATAAGAAATGATAAATACCAACTCTTAAGAAGTAGACACACGCATGCTGCAAGTAAAACACACACTTTCACGACTTCCAAACTGTCAAGAAGTCATAATGCTTTCAGGCAGCTGTCAGACTTCTTCTTCTCCCCCTTAAACTCTAATCAAACTGTATCCAGACTGCAGATTTATGGCAGTGATGATGTGAGATCTGGAGCTACCAAACGAACCCCAGGAGCAAGGACAGACTTTTACCTTCCTGCTTCGCCACGACCACACATCGTCACGCCTGCAGTGCTTTTCTTACTAACTGAATGTTATGTCACCCTGTGTGCTTCATTATCTGTTAAATAATAAATCAACTCTCCCCTGGAGTAAATATGCCATTTACACACTTAATTATATTTGCATGGTGTATTGCTTATTTTCGTTTTCCCAGGCAGTTTGGCAGGACAATAGAAGCCCAGTTGATACTGACACACTGTAAAAACACAAAATATTACAGAGTATTTTTGAATAGTTTCTAGTGCAAATATCTTAGAAGACATGAAATAGTAACCTTTTAGCAACATATAGGAGCTTTTTTAAGTCAATGATTCCTTAATACTGGAATCATTAGCAGATTATTTCACTTGTAAGATGAGAAAAATATTAATGAAAATATCTGCTAAAGAAAAGTTTTTATTAATATATAGAAATTATTGCCTTAAAACAAGCTTCTTTATCTTGGTGAAAAGTTACTTGTAAGTCTTTTTTCTTATAAATACTAAAATATTTGCTCTAGAAACTAGACTATAAATACTTGGGAAGATTTTGTGTTTTTGCAGGAAGGGAGTGTTTTGTTTATTCTAGAATGAGAGAAGTAAAAATCTTAATTGTGTTTCGTAATTGTTTTTAATAAATAATTGATAAAATGTAAATGAAATAATAACCATTTTGTTGTTTTCAATGCTGAAAAGAATGGTAACATAATAAAAAAATACATATAAGATATATTTTAATAAACTTAAACTTCTTATTCTGAAATGCTCACAACTTTTTACAGTTTCATCGTATCCTGTATGTATTTTAAATCACAATTAAGAGTGAAAAAAGAGATATTTATTTAAATTAAAAGATAGCTGCTGTTGCTTAAGCAGATAAGAGAAAAACAAAGTGTTTTTTAAACAATAAAGTATACAAAATTAACAGAAAGTGAGGTTGAGAAACTGGAAACACAGAAAAAAGAGTCCAGGTATGAAGCTGGAAGCACAAAGATCTGACAAAGATGGAAAACAAACAAGGAGAACAGAGGAGGGTGATTAGCAGAAGTGCATCTGGGTGGAGAGCAACAAGCCATCAAAATGTTGTTACTGCTAGTTTTGTGTTAGTACTATCTAATTTATGACAGAAAAACAACAAAAATTCATATTAACAGTGACATCCGCTAAGCTAATTTTTCCTCATTTGCACCAAATTTACACCAGTTTTCTACAGACACAAACCACACATTTCCTCTGACTGTTCCTCCATAAATATAGATAAATGTGAGCAAGCGTCCCTATAAATTAATGCATAATCTCTCATTTAACCGTGAGCAAACTGCATCAGAGCAGAGAGGCAGGATTTGCTCCATGGGGTCATTTTAGGGTCAGAAGTAGAAGAATAAGCAAACTTTTCTACATTCAGCACCTGCAAATATTTCTGTTCATTTTTATTTTCTCTCTTAAAATGTTGCCAGGTAATGTTATCACTTTACCTATTTAAATCTTGTTTACATTATGATTTGTGTTATTAAACTGTTGCCAGGTACTGTTACTTACAGTAACGAATGAGATGTTGTGTTAAAGTTACTCAGTTGTGTGGCAACCAGGCCAATACTTAAATAGAACCAGTTAAGAACAGGATGTTTAACCAGAAACACTGGAACCATCTTCATGAAAAAAAATAACTGTACGTTTGTACAGAAAATGGGAAAAGGTTGCATTGCTGCTTAAACCTACAGAAGCTTTGAACTTAGCTTTATGCACAAACTATAAAGCTATATTTTGATTTTGTAAGTACAACTAATTAGAAATATAAACAATATTGTGAACACGCTATTTGAAAGGGAGTTAAAACTGTGAATAACGACACTTTAAAAGCAAAATTTCATGAAAACTTGCATTGAAACTTAAGTTATTACAGCTGGAAACCAGAGATCAGGCCCGTAATAGCAGTGATGAACTCTGACCTAAAACTTCAGAACCACATAAAGACAGTTACAAAGTCGGCCTTCTAGCACCGGAAGAACATTTTCAAGATTAAAGGACTAATGTGTCCGCAAGATCTAGAGAAACTCATCCAAGCGTTTATCTTTAGTCTCACTGATTACTGCAACAGTGTCTTTACACGTCTGACTAAACAAATCAATCAGATCCAGAACGCTGCTGCTGGCGTTCTGACCAGAACCAGGAAGAAAGATCACATCACACCAGATCTAAAGTCAATACACTGACTTTCTGCAGCTCAGAGAACAGACTTTAAGATACTGTTAGTTTATAAATCACTGAACAGCTTAACAACATATTAAAGATCTGCTGTTGTCATAGCAACCTTCCAGACGTCTCAGGTCTTCTGGTTCTGGTTCTGCACTGCGTCCCCAGAACCAGAACCAGACATGAAGAAGCAGCATTCAGCTTCTATGCACCACAAATCTGGAACAAACTTCCAGAAAACTGCAAAACAACTGAAACATCTAGACTAAAACCCAACTTGTTTAGGGTTGCATTGAATCATAATAAATTAAACATTAATCAATAATCTGACGTATAACGACAGAACTTGACAAAATGTAATGTTTCAAGTGTTGGCTTTGCATTTTTGTGTTTTCATGATGTAACTACATTGAACTGCCTTGTTGCTGAAATATACTATACAAATAAACTTGATTGATTGATTGATTGATTGATTGATTGATTGATTGATTGATTGATTGATTGATTGATTGATTGATTGATTGATTGAAAAAAGTGCCAACTTTGGGTCTTTTGGCAAAAAATAAAATTTTAATGCGACGTTGCATTAAAACTTGCATCAAAAGTCCATAAAAATGTCAACTTCTATTAAAATGTCAGTATTTACCTCATGACACTTCATCTACAAAACCTCTTTGAACAATCTGAGTTTGGAATTTTGTTTTTTTATTTAAAATAAACTGTTACCACAATATCTAATGTAATGTGTTTCAGAGAATCATATTGTGGCAAAAAGCTACAAGTGGATGTATGAAAGTTCAACACTGAGCAAACCGCCTGGGGCTGAATCCTCTCACAACCAGAAACTGATGGTAAAAAGCTTTCATGATGAATAAAGATGAGTAAACACTTTAAAATAAAAGGACACACTGCTTATTGATCAAGCTGTCAGAAAAATGAAACCAGAAAACAAACTAGAGTTCGACCTTGGCTTCAGCCGTTTCCCAGCCACGTCTTATTTTGTCCGTCAACAGCAATAATTATATCAGCTACGACAGAGAAATGGCAGAAAAAAGCACAAAAAACAAACAAACACACCAAAGGTCTGTCAAACTAAAGGCCCGTGGGCCAAATCCGGCCCGCCATAGCTTTTTATGTGGTCCTCTAGATTCTAGACTAAACACTAAGTGTGCTTAAATATTACATTATCAATTAAGTCAATGCATTTTTTGTCAATCAGTCCCTCGAGTTTCTGGAGAATTATTGTGGGAATTCACAAAAAATCAAGAAATCCCAAAATGTTCCTGTGCTAATACATAATTGGGAGTTTATTGCAGATTTTTCTCAAAAATTGTCAGAAACTTTCTTACTTGTACTAAACAATTAATTGTTGTCAGGTTGCAGTCCAGGATTTATACAACGAGTAATAAAAATAAGCATAAATATTTCCAAATTAGTACCACAAACATGATATTCTAACAGTTTGTGAACCCGTTTCATCAATACATTCTGGTACAACCGGCCCTTTAAGAGCCTTCATGATCTTAATTTGGCCCAAAACAAAAGTGAGTTTTACATTCAAGCATTTTAGACAAAAAATGTTTGCAGATTATTGATGATTAATCTTATTGGAGAGTTTCTAGTTTCAAAGTTAGACTGTTTCAATTTCTGCTCTGTTTTCTAAAAGGGTCAAAGATACAATAGATTCAACACAGAAACAATTTCAGTTTGAACATTAAAGCCTGAAAATCCAACTTAGAGGAATAATCCACAAACGAAAGTCCAACATTTGAAGCGACAAATAGAAAAACTGAAGCAAATTTCACGTATCACACAAACAATAGTATTGGCTTTACAACCAATCACCCTGTTGGAGCTGAAACTCAACAAAGTAGAGGTTTAAAACAAACAAAAATAATCTCTTTGTGGCATCTGGGTCTAAATCCAGGTTAAAGAAGAAAAGGTAAAAACTAAACACTTCCAGTCTGCTGGAACAAAAACTCCAGAATCTCAGTTCTCCAGGAAGAGGATAAAATTATTACAAGGGGAATCAGAAACCCACGGATTGTGCTGCAGGTAATTGTTCTAGTAAGTGTTGCATTTTCTACAAACAAAAACACAACTTACTTCATTATCAAGCTGAAAATAAAGTCCCATTTTCTGTACCTGCTGTTTTTAGTCAACACAAAACTCAGCAGAGAGACAATCAGCCATGAGGGCCGTTTTAAAGCCACTGATTATCCAAACATGCATGTTTTCACACCGTCAGGAGGAAATCCTGCTTGCTTGGGGAGTAAAACGCATTCACTTTATAAATGAAAAATACAAAGCTCATCTTAATGGGTTTTAAAGTTCATTACATATGCAAAAATGGGACATAATGATTAACTTACTGATTAAAACCTCGTTCCCAGGTGAATGATTTCATGCCCACGTTTCACAGACAGAAATAGACAGACTAAAAATTTTATGGGCTGCGGGAGCCGAGGAGGATCTTTGAAGCTCCTGAGCCAAACGCAGAAAGACGCCAGCGGTATTTAGTTTTAGATTAAATCACCTGGTGTATTAAGTCTCTCTAGAAGTGTTTTTGTCGTACCTGGTGTGTCGCTGCAGATTTAACCAGTTCTAAAGCATATTATAGTCAGAGTCGGGTAACTAGATGTATATTTACTCAGTTACATTTACTTTTAGGGGAAAAAATACTTTTACTACGCTGTACTTTTTACTATTACTTCAGTAATTTTATTATGAAGTATCTCTACTCTTAGTTGAATAAAAACAGTGGGATTTTCTCCCCACTGTTAACATGTTTTAACCAAATATTCACCAGACACACACCTGCAGTTCGTTTTTTCCTGTTTTTTTGTTTGTTTGTTTTTTACTGAAATAAACAGATTAAGAAAAATGTTCCTTTGGTCTAATTTTGCTAGTTTGTAATTAAGTTATTTACATGAATCATTTTCGAAAAATACCAAAATTTCCACATCATTTAATATTTTGGTCTGGCTGATGATGTAATTTAAATAATAATAATAATAATAATAATAATAATTATTATTATTATTAATCCCAGATTAAATTGATCATTTAATCTGGGATTCTAGTTGAGTCACCTTTTTACCAAATACTTTTTCCCCCAATATATTTTATTGAATTTTCTCTTTTTTGACACAACAAACTTAACATTGTAAACATGTACTTATACACACTTACATTTTGAATGGTTTGAATGGTTCACCATTCAAACCTGCATTTGTTTAGTTCTCAAAATATACAAAACCCTTTAGATTAAGACAGAGAAAAAATAACAAGGCAATTTATGAATAGAAAATTCAATAAGCTCCACCTTCAGTCCCTATGATCCTCATTTAAGGCTCCCAGAGTTTCTCAAAGTCCCGTTTTTTACCCTTGGCAATGTATGTTAGTTTTTCCAGTCAGAGCGAATTTGCAATTTATTTCTTCCAGAGTCCCATGCAGGGGCTTCCATGCTCCTCCAGGATAACGCAATAGATCTTCTGGCTTGAAGAAGTCCGTAGTCTATCAATTTAGTTTTCATCTGTGGTTGTTTAAATTCCATTGGGTTTATTCCTAGAACACAGATTTTAACCTCTAATGGGACTTTCACCTTAAACTATTCAGATAGACACCCAATAACACCCTTCCAAAACTTCTGAATCTTAAGACATTCCCACAAACAATGGAGAAGAGTTTCTGTTTCAAATAAGCATTTAGTGCAAGTATCTGGAATATCGTGGACATATGATGAAGCCTAACTGGTGTTATATAGGTTCTCATAAGCCATTTATATTGCAGAAGTTTAAATCTTGTGTTTATCGTTTGTTTTTGTGCTTTTATTCAAGCCTGATTCCAGACTTCCTCATCTATATCTTCAAGAGTATCTCGTCTCCAAGCATCTAACTTATCTATTGCTGAATCTTTAGAGGAAAGAATCAACAAATTATAGAAGAAAGAAAGAAAACCTTTCCCTTTTAAGTCCCCAACACACACCTCTTCCATTTGTGTTAAGGGTGGAGTGTCAACTATTCGTTTCAGTACCAAATACTTTTTTACTCTTATTTGAGTAATTTTGGGTTTTCTACCCACGTCTGACTATATTATCAAAGGCATGTATTAATTTATCAAGAAAATAAATCCTCCATCTGAAAGAAATTTATTATTTTGATCTTTGTCTGAACCTCTTTACTGAGGAAAACCTAAAAATAAATCTCCATAAATTACAATTAGACAGTATTTCACGTTTGATATTCTCATCTTCTGACAACAGTCTTTGGTGTGTTCATAAAAAAAATCAAAGAAAAGGAAAATAAGAAAAGAAATGCACCTACTGTTTCGCGATTAATTTGAACGGTACACAGATTAAAAGTCAACCTGCTTCCTGCTGTGCAGCGATGCGTGCAGAGTAGACGCCTGCTTCAAAAAGACGTAATTTATCAAACCCCAATTGAAATCCACAGTAATTAAGATGAGTTTCATTCACTGGGAAATTAAATATTCTTGTGGGCGAGAGCAGCAGAACCAGCTGAAGTGTAAGGCAGGCAGGTGTTTCTGTTTTTAAAGAGATTGTCTTTAAATTTATCTTATTTTTCATACATTTCTGTCACATCAAATTTCACTTCAGAGTTTTAGTAAAGAGATACGGTTATTCTTTTTCCCTCCATTAATGTTTCTTATCTTTATTTCCTTTTTTCATTCAGGATTCTACATGCATTTATCACACACATTTCCTTAAAATACTTAGCAGAGCTACAGAATGAAAAAAAGAAACTGCAAATAAAGTGGTTTTATATTCTCTGAAAATGAATTGCCTGGCTGGGGGTCTTGTTAATGTATGAAAGATAAATATAGCTCTAAAAGTAGGGTAATATTGGCAAAAAAAATTAATTTTATGTGTTTGTTAGTATCTGGATTCATAACCTGTTTATGCACGTTGGCAGCAGTCACTGAGCAAACAGGACGAATTCAGCTACAACATTTTCTGCACCTGGCATCTGAATTCAGCTGAAATCTCGCCTACTAATACGAGCCATTATGAAGGCGCAGATCCAGAGCAGCTTCACTGATACTGGCGAAGCCATCATTTTGTCAATTGAGGCGTGTTTATATGAATATCAGCACTGGAGTTATTTATTTTCTATGTTTTTGCACCAAAAACATAAAAAACAGCAACGGCATCACATTTTTCTGGCAGTAAATTTAAGTGCTAAATATATCGAGCACCAACATTTTAAAGGATAATGATTTCCAAGCATGGAAAGTAACTTTGGGGGTTGTAGCTACAGGAGAATTATACTGATGCTCATAAACATAACATTTGCACAGAAGCAGTTTGGTTTCAAGCTCATATAAATCCACTTGTAATGTGTCATTTTGGTGCAGAAATGATCATAAGATAAATGTGATTCAGGAAGTTTTATGTATAATACACATAATAAGACAAATCAGCTGCATGATAGCAATTTTCTTTAGATGCCACACTCCTAATTTAATAGGCGTTGTCCACAGAATCTGTGAACTAAAGATGGTAAAATAAAGATATTACTTTTACATCTGTAACGTGTCTGCATTGCATCAGATGGCAGTGAAAATCAAAAACAAAACCTGAAACAGAGTTCCCACAAATAAGGGTTATTGCAAATAATGTCTTAATTTATTTAAAAATAAGCTTTTATTCACTGCCACCTGAAATCTCTCCTTCAGTAGAGATTTAACCTAAAGCAGACTTTAAATATGACCTGTTTTCATAGGTGAACATCCCGGATCTCCTACTTAAATTCCAGATATTAGAAAAACATCGTAAAACTGAGTCGACTAGCTACTTATCGCTCTGCATAGAAATATATTTTGCATCCTGAATTGCCTTCACTCCTGCAAATACGTCAGCAGAACTGACTCTTTATTAAGTATTATGTGTTATTCAGTCATAAAGAGCTTTTTTATAACACAATCAAGTAATAACATTAACTTCAGTTGTTATAAATATGCAATATATATCAAATAAGACTTAAAAGAAATTTGACTTTGTACTTTAACGTCTTGAAATTGGGCTTCTGTCTCTTTAAGAAACTCCTCTTTAAGAAACTCTGCTTTCAGGAAGTCATCACATTATTGCTCCTCTATTAACCCTTTAACAATGTTGTTAACAATGTTTCACTGAGAAGTAGGTCCTATATGAAGCTCAGCTTATTCCGCCAGGTGTTTGCTAATTGCTGCTGGCTAGTCTGAAGGAGCAGAGTGAGGGAGTCGCGGGCAACGGCAGCTTTGTGAGGCAGAAGCTCGGCTTGGAAACTGCAGCTAAGAGGAGGAGCTGCGTCTGGAAGGCGGGGCTAGGTCCACCCAGGCATTTTGAACAGCTGAATGGTTGCCATGGAGATTGCAGGATTTCTCAAACAAGCATGAAAGAACCAAAGCGACACTCCAGGTATGTTTTTGATGACGGAATAACATTATAACATGAGTAAAAGCTCAAAAGTGTCTATTTTAAATGATACTTCTGCTTTATTTGTCCTGATTCAATATTCAGTTTAAAGCAAATTACACAATAATAACAAACGTATTCAGTAAAATTACTTTAAGTACAAAACTGATCTGCTTTTACAACTAGCAGAAATAAATCAATGTGAAAAGAAAAAAACAAGAGCAGAAATCTTGTGTAATTCTGAAGTATTATTCACTGCAAAATCTTCAGCCGCAGTTCGATTTACTCTGCTGCACCCTCCGCCCATCCGGAGTTTCCACAAAGAAACTCCGGATGTTGTTGATTGAATTTGAATTGTATTGTAATTGTGTTTTTTTATTTGTTTGTTTTTCTTTAACTGAAAATGCGTGGCCAGAATAAACGAGCTCTTGCCAGAGAATCACTGCTTCAACTCGCTTCCTCTGTGATCCACAGATGTTGGTTGCACAGGTTTCATCTGCCTGTGCACCACTTGATACTGGCTCAGATTCCCCTGGATCTGGTGCCGGTAATATATGCATCATGACAGAGATGTCAGATTTGTTCAGTGACTCATTAGTGTTTGACCTGTTACTTTCTGTCTTTCATCCAGATTGTTTATTTGCTTGGGGATGAGCATTAAATATAAACAAATACTGAACATTAGAACACATTTAGGCTTTGCTTTAATTTACAAGGTCTTGCAACAGAATATTTATCCACTATTCTTCTTTTAACTTCTCCGAATTTTGACATCTATATTCTCTCCTGCAAGATTTTAAACCAAAGATATATTTATTGTTACTTCAAAGAGCAAAGAATAATTTTCCGCCTAATTTTATCTGGAAAATATTTGCAAAACATGAATTGAGTGAAGCAGGAGTGTCAAACTCATCTTCATTTTGGGCCAAATCAAAAATCTGAATGTTCTTAAAGGGCCAATTGTGCCAGATTATGTTGATAAAACCCATTCAACTGTTAAATATTAATAAATAGCTGTTTGTTTCAGCATTCAGCATTAAAATATTTAATTTTAATTCTTAAAATTAAATATTGCTAAGTCCCTCCAGGATTTTGTGACTGTTTTTGTATTTTTTGCAATCAAAATCACAGATTTTGTGGTACTAATTCAGAAATATTTGTAAGGAATTTTGTGCTAATGTATGATGTTAAATGTGACTTTTTGCTACTCGTCGCATCAATCACAGATTATAACTTCACATCAAGAAAGGCTGAGGCAGCAGCTACTTAATCTCAATGTTTTTGACCAATTTTGAAAAACATCTGCAGCAAAATCAAAAAGAAAATGTGGGGATTTGTTGACTTTGTGTGAATTTTGCGAATTTGTGAAAAACTGGAGACATAAAAAGCAAGATTTGGCCCCGGGGCCTTGAGTTTGACATCTGTTGAGTAAAGAAATAAAAACTATTGTAGCGCCGCTGCTGAATCTTTGGAGCCAGATGCTACCGGGGTAAATCTGTGCACCACATACAGATGTCTGGCATATATTACTGCATCTACTAACACATGCGAGAAAGACTCCATGTTTGCTCTCCATGTGTTTATTTCATTGGCTGCCCTGAGGACTATATGTAAATTGCAACCGTGGATGCACAAATATTTTTGTTTACTTGTCATTGAAAGAGGTTTTCTTGTTTCTAAATGAGAGTCTGATAATAATGACTGAAATTGCAGTTCAACTGCTTGGAACAGCAGTTTGTGCTGGTGACGTAATAAAGGCAGCTGAAAGCACAAATCAACAGGGGAAGAAGAGCTTTAATGGATTCAACACTCCGCTGAGGCCCATTTTAAGGCATGAATCTCATTAAAACAACAAGAAAATGGCTTTTGACAGCCAGTGGAGTGACATTTGGTTATCTACTCCACCATCCACTCTCCTTGCCTGTCAGCCTTGTCACTTCCTGTTTGCTGGTGGAGCTGTGGAGGCTCCAATAGTTAGCAATCCGGTTGACAGCTCGCTGTCCATTAAAAAACCGACTATAAATTTCTCAGAGTACTTCCAAGCGACGATGCGAGCCGCATAACTTCAAGGGTGGCCTTTACCAAACACAAAGACGTTCACGCCAAACAACCGGCAGCGGGAAACGCAGCCGTGGCGTTTTGTCTGTGTCACAATGTCCTGGGACTCAAACTCTCGTTCCAACTGTGTAATTGGGACAACCAGAACTCCAGCGTGGAACCGACTGTTCGGGCAAACAGGGTCATGTCTGTTTTTCTCTTGCTCAACACAAATAGACTGATGAAAAAAATATGTTGCTGGAATCATTTACATGCTTCAAAACAGGACAGTTTTACACTGCAAAAACACAAAATCTTACCCAGCAATTTGGTCTAGTTTCTAGTGTAAATATCTTATGTTCAGTGTAACTTTTAAACAGAAAAATAGGAGCTTATTCTAAATTAATAATTCCTTAACACTGATGAAAAAGTAACGGTTCCACTGGCAGGTTATTTTACAGACAATGAGGGATTTTCTCCATATTATAAGTAAAATAATCCAACACATTTTCACTCCCTACTCGTCATATATTGACGGGTACTGACCAAGCGTCACATCTTGACGCCTCGGGTACCCCCTTCGCGTCAATACTTGACGATTTGGGACGGCTCCCTGAGCGTCACATTTTGACAATTTCGGAAAAACACACGTTTTACGTGGATTATTTACGCGAAGGTCTCGCGCAAACGCTGCCGAACCTTCAAAACCCCACGATTTGGTTAGGTTTAGGGCAAAAATTAGGGTTAGGCATAGGGTAAAACTCATCGCGTCAATATTGGATTCAAAGGGGGTACCTTTCAAAACGTGACGATGACGGATTGACCATGCGTCAATATATGACGAGTTGGGAGTGAGAATGGTCTGAATAATCTGCCATTGGAATTAGTACTTTTTAAAATCCATACTGAGGAATTATTAACTTAAAACAAGCTCATGTATCTTGCTAAAAATTACTTGTAAGTCAGTTTTGTCTTTTCAAAATATTTTCACCAGAAACAACTGCAAAAACAGAAAATATTACCAATATTCTTAGCCTCGTTTCTTGTACACTTGAAATAAGGCAAAACTACCATTCAAGTAATTTTTTAGCAATATGTAGAACAGGGGTCTCAAACTCCAGTCCTCGAGGGCCGCAGTCCTGCAACTTTTAGATGTGCCTCTGCTGCACCACACCTGAATAGAATAATTAGGTCATTAGCAGGACTCTGGAGATCT
>CAEFZX010002990.1:0-34573 GCA_903066825.1 Alfaro cultratus | reverse complement strand
GGCGCTAGTGGCTCGCATTTTCCACAACAGTAGGCTGACAGGAAGGGGGAAGGAGAGGGGGGGAAGACATGCGGCAAATGTCGTCGGGTCCGGGAGTCGAACCCACGATGGCCGCGTTGAGGACTCAAGGCCTCCAAATGTGGGTCGTGCCAACCGCTACGCCACCACGGCACGCCCCGAACTTACAAGTTTTATCACAATATTTTGCGATACCACTGTGATAAATCGATAAAAGTGACGATAAGAACTATTTTCTACCTCCTTTTAGGTAACAGTATGACTGTGTGTCACAGCAATTAGAGCCCCACAAACACAAATAATGTTGAAAATAATTCCCATTTCTAATGCGCTTCTTTAGTTGTCACAGTCACATAAAGAAGTGAATAACAAAAAGTCACATTTACTGTCATACATAGGCGAAGATATTGCCAAATTCCTTGCAAATATTTCCAAATTAGCGCCACGAAATCTTTGATTTTTATTGCAAAAAAATCCCAAAGGCAATCTCGTTATCCTAGAGGGATTGTTCAATACCGGTTTATTTGAAGAACTCATCAAATGGAGACGCCAATCGTATTTTAACAGTTTGTTAATGGGATTGTCCAAATACATTCTGGGACAGCTGACCCTTTGAAAGCATTCATGACCTTAACACGGCCCAAAATGAAGAGGAGTTTGACACGGCTGCCCTAAACGCTCACATTCTGTTGTTTGCCTGGGCTTGCTCTGATGAAGCCCTCCTGTGTTTTCCTTGAGGCCCAGTTTCTGAGAGTTTCTGGCTTCCTTCAAACATGGTTCAAAAGATGCGTGTTTACCTTAAAATAAGACCTAGGCGCGTTCACACTGAAAATATGTTGGACTCTCTTTCCCCTTCAAGGGGCTAGTAATGGGTCATACTGGCCCGAACTTTCCGGTGACTCCCAGAGGGGGTCCTGCTGTTGTGAGGAGGTGGAGAGATCAAGTCTGGGGATAAACCTTCAAGAGGAATGTCTGCACTGAGTTTAGCTCTACTGAAGGGGACTGAAAGAAGGCATGAGGTTGGGGGGGATTTCATTATGCACACACACACACACACACACACACACACACACACACACACAATGAAACAGAAGAGGGATGGAGCAGGTTTGATGTCAGAGATTCCTGCAGCTAGCCTAGGACAGCTGGTGCAGTCCTACAAACCTCATTATCCTCTGCTTCAGCTAATCTGCAGAGGAGTGATAAAACGGTAACACAGTGACTCGGCCCTTGACTCTGCTTAAGGCACTTACTGGCCAACGCTGCTGACCAGATGAGCCTGCATCGCGCTCAATTAAAATAAAAACAGATAATCAAGAGAAAATTACAGGTTCCAGGGATGCATTTACTGCTGTAATTTTGTGCAACATTTAGTAGGTTAACAGGGAGAAAAAAATTTCATATACAGTAGGGTTACAGCTAATGATTATTTTGATAATCGATTATTCTGACGATTAATCTGATTGTAATGACGAGATCTTCATTACTGGGACTATTTTTACTTAAGTCACTGTATAGCACTTTAAAAGCACTTTTTGCACTTTATTAACAAGCACTTTATTTAGCACTGCACTTTAAGCATAGATTTGCACATGAATAACAATTTTCACACAAGAAGTTTTAATTGTATTTATTGAGTATTTTTAGTGATTAGCATGTAGCCTTTTGTTCAGGGCTCTGCACAGCTGCTCCTCATTGAGAACTGAGCTGGTTGCCTGTGAAGGAGGATAATTGTTACTCAGCGCAATGAGCTACTGGTGGGTAAAACTGAGAAAATGTTTGTGCGTAATCTGTTAAGTGTGGAGTGCTAATATGAAGTGACTCACCTGTCTTTTATGTGTCCTCTCCAGGGTGTTTGGACAAATACTGCCCTGGGGGTCCAGACACCATTTATAGGTTCTGGGAGAGGCCATTGCGAAATGTGTGTTGGGAGGGGGTGGGGGGTTGTTTATGGGTTTTGTGGAGTTTCATTATGGTGTAATTATAAAACATAAAATATTTATAAAAAGTAAGTGGAAATGTTTTGTACTTAGTAAAAGGTATTTTATTTAAATAGGTGGAGATGGGTGAAGTGAGATTCCCCTGTGAATTAAAGGTGGTTTGGTCCATCACAGCTGGGACTATTTAAGTGAAGTGATTATTGATGCTGTGAGAAGAATAAACAGCAGCTGTTTCCACCTGACTCTGCCTCAACGCTTCATCCTCACTGTAAAATCCAGCTGCAAAAGGCCGTCTTGTTACACGGATCAAATAAATTGGTACATTCTCCAGATTTTCCTTTTAACCATGTAAGTCTTTTTTGTAAAATGTTTGAAATTCTTTAAAAGATGCAAATAAACACCTAATCCAACTCCTCCTTTTAAATGTGAAAATAAAAACATTTGTTGCCTAAAATGCAGTAACATGGCATAAGTCTAAAGAACTTGAGGAGTTTTGACTGAAACACAAAATGTAAATATATTTTTGTAAAGCTTTGGTTTAATTGCTGCTCTGAATATGCTTTCAGGAAATTACCTTTTTGAGTCTTTGTTTTCCTGTTAATGATTAATGGGCTACTAAATTATTTGACTATTATTTCAATTCTCAATCACGATTAATCCGATAAATTGTTTTGCCCTGAACATACAGACAGTGTGAGAAAACCATAATGCATTGAGAATCCGTTATGTAAAAGGAGGAATTACTACAGTAACTACAGCTCATAAAATAAAACAAAATTTATGACTGAATTGTAGGAGTTTTATTGTACTTGTTTAATAAAGCAATATAGCAGCAGGAATAGGATAGTTGGAGATTCTCACGGTGTGATAACCTGAAATAAAATGTACCACAATATGATAGTGGCATTAGAAAGATTTAAAACAGGAGTATAAACATTTAGAGGTAGTTTTCAATTATCTACTGAACAGAAAGTTTTTGCTCTGACAGACTCCTTGGTTCTCACATCAAGCGGTAAACCTGAGAAAGACCAGGCTTGTCTTGTTTGTATCTGTTTTACTGTCGGTCCCAATGATTTTCCATCCTTTGGATTAGGAGAAAGTCCTGCTCAACAAAGAGCTATGTATTGAGTCTTAATAATTAAAACATACCAGCGCTGCCTATGTCTGGACTGTTTGTTTTCTGCAGTTGTTCTGCCTTCTGTCCAGTGAACTCTGTGGCTGCTCCATTCATCTTCCTATCGGTTTGTCTGACGGTTACTTCTCTATAGTCTTTCACTTATCAAATTCCTCTGATTCTGCTCTCTGGATGAACTCTGCACGTTCTAAACAAACTCATGCATTTGACAATTAGTCATACTTTATCCTAACGTAAGATGTAAGATCCTAACGTAACATAAGATGACCACCTCGGCCGTCTCTATGGCAACCCAGCAGAAACAATGATTTCTATGTAGTAGATAAGCACCGATCTGATTTTTTTCACTTCTGAAACGATACCGTTATCTGAGGTTTGGTATCTGCTGATACCAATACAGAAAAACTGTGCTGAATCCTTTTTAACACAGACATAAGTCTACTGAATTACGAATTTGTTTGATAACTCTGCACAGTGCAGCACACTAAATACACCAATAGCTTCACAAGTTTGGTAAAACATGTAAAAACAACTAATTTATTCAGTTGCAGTTAGGAGTATAACAGCCAATGTAGAATAAATAATAAAGAAACTGAAACTGACAAAAACAGATTGACTATGTCGGTCAAACATGTAAAAATAAACTCTAACAAACCTTCTTTCAAATGGATCAGAAAGTGCAATTAGGAAATCTAAATATAATGTAAAATAAATAATAAAGCATGATGTCAATCACAGTATAAAACATGGAATTGGACTGGATAGATCTGACCTTATAGATAGAGGACATCGTCACGATACCAGATCTAGTATTTGTTTTTTAAATGTTTGGACAGATACTAATCTTAATATTGCATCGGTGCAACTCTACTAAACAGTATAAAAGAAAAGTACAAGAGAGCACCGGGCTTTTGATATAACATGAACAATAAGATGAGACTAGATAATGAATTTACTGATAATAATGTAAGATTCTGAAGCGGCCTAGTCAAAGTCCGGACTTAAATCTCAATAAGAAGTTTGAAAATCCATCCAGTGTGGCTGAAATAAACAATTCTGCAGAGAAAAGCGGGCCACAGTTCCTCCGTCTGTATTGATGTGTGACATTCAGTGCATTCTTAAAATCACATCTCATACAGTTTGAACTCCAGAGGTTGTCACAGCATGTGAAGACAGACTCATCACTATCTGTGCTCATTGTGATGCTGCCAGCTTCATTATTATCATCATTAGCCAACCAACAAATGAATTGATGTTTCATAAATATTAATTTCTGCGCTCCTTGGAGCCATTTCTTTTTTTTGCCACTGCGTGTGTCGCAATTAACATATAATTGTGGAATTAAAGTTATTTTTGAAATCTGACCATATCTTTGTAATCATAATCCCCATCCAGCTGAGAACAGCTGCAGAAATGACACATTTTTTTATCATGTTTTCCTACATTTCATTGAGCTCATTAGAGAATCTGTTGTTATGACAAAGCAAATCTGACTGTCATCTATAAAAAAATAATTATCCGTTATTCTACCTAGGACTTGTATGGCATTTATTTGATCATTTTTGCCACACATAGAGTATATCTTTTATGTCAAAAACATGAAAGAATGTTGGATTTTTGACACATTTGAAAAACATACATGAGTGGTTGTAACCACTTCGCCCTACAGTAAATTCTGCATATTAATAATAATAAAAAAAAGGTTCCTATACTATATGAACACTGTAAATGAAAGGTTTGTGTGACCTTTTCAGAACGACAGCTTTGATTAGGACTTCTGGCTGCGGTTGCGCTGAATCTCCCAGATACATGTTCATGCACCTAATTAGGCTGGAATTGATGGGCGGTTACTTGTTTGAGGCAAATGGATTAGACCGCCAAATGTAGGTAGAGACTGCAGAATACAGAGAAGCTAAAGATGTTGTGTAGCTGTGAAATTCAGCGTAAAAATCCATATATTTCCAGCAGTAAAATCAACAGAAACCAGCAACTGTAGAAACACTCATGAAATTTGAAGACGACTATCGTTTAAGAAAAACACAGAATGTTAGTTTTGATTAGACATATTAAGTAAGTTATAATGTTGCTGGAAAGTTCATTTATTTCAGTGACTTAATTTACTAAATGAAACACATTATTTACATTAATTCCACACAGAATGGTGTATTCCAGCCCTTCTTTCTGTTAAGTCTGATTTTCTGCTGATGAAAACACATTTAAGATTAGAATATTATATTAGACCAATGAAAAAAAATTTAGATACAGAAATGTAGGTTGAATTAAAAGTATGGAAAAAATTTATTATCTTCATAACGTACTTCTGTTCTGACAAATGAGCTTCATTGGAACTTTAATTACTCCATTTAAACAATCTTCATCCATCCATTTTCTAACACCATTGTTCCTATCGGGTCGGGAGGTGCTGGTGTCTATCTCCAGCGAAACATTTGGGGCGAGAGGCGGGGTTCACCCTGGACAGGTCGCCAGTCTGTCGCAGGGCAACACAAAGGCAGACAGGACAGACAACCTTGCACACACACACTATGGATAATTTAGAGAGATCAATTAACCTGACAGTCATGTTTTTGGACTGTGGAGAAAGAAACTCTTTTAAAAACTTGGAAAAAAAGTTAGACTGTTTTTCTATCAACTTTACAACTGGTGTAACTTATGAAGAACATCTGTTTCAAAGCTCTGAATGGGTTCAGTGGCCATTGTGCCTCCAGAACGCCTCCCACCTGGGCAAAGAGACATTCTGTTTGTCCTTGTTCTTCCATCAACACATGCAGAACGACCCGGGCCGGGAATCGAACCCAGGACCTTCTTGCTGCAAGGCAACAGTGCTACCTACTGCGCCACTGTGCAGCCTTAAGCAGGCTTCAAATGTTTAATTTGATTGAATCCTTTTCCATGTATAAGTAGGTTGGGGGAGTGGGGTAGGTAATGAAAATATTTTGGGTTTTCAGACTTAATTCACAATTCCATGATTTAAAAGATAAAATCTGGAATTCAAGATTTTTTTTTCAGCAATAATGTCGTTTTGTCTTTGATTTCCTACATCAGGACTAGGATTTCAGTTCAATTCATTAATCGTTTTCATTTTCCATTTTCCACTGACAGAATAATAAAAAGTCATTTTATTCACTTTTTGGGCCTCTAGAACCTCTTAGATTCCCATGCTGTTCTTAAACTGGTTCCAGTTGACATGCAATTCTTGTCCGACTTTTTAATGTTGTCGGCTCCAATTGCTCAGCAACTTTAAAATCGACCCATGGACGGCAGCGTCCGTTATTACTTCCTTAAACAATGCGCTGCTGTGTGACGTCTATGGTCGCGTGAACCTTTTCATACAGAAGGCTAATTGTGGTCACATTTTGTTAGTAGTATGAACGACCGCAGCCAAAAAAAAACTAAGTCAGATTTCAGCAAAAGCTGAGCGTTGAGATATGCTGTGTGAACGTAGATCGATTGATTTGCCTCATATATTAGAGAGAGACACTGAATAATTAAATGTCTCGCAGTTTCACAGGGTTCCTGCCAGAACTGCAATTGGC
Organism: Alfaro cultratus; assembly: GCA_903066825.1. Taxonomy (NCBI): domain Eukaryota; kingdom Metazoa; phylum Chordata; class Actinopteri; order Cyprinodontiformes; family Poeciliidae; genus Alfaro; species Alfaro cultratus. The sequence continues at coordinate 27,926 of CAEFZX010002990.1, read as the reverse complement.
CGCAGAGTGATTTGAGCGCTGCCTGACTGGCAGAATAAGCACAATGATAGTATCATGAAGCCGTGACAAAGAGGCTTATCTCAAAGCAGCTTACAATAATGTCAGGAGTATGGCCTTCCAAGACCTAAACCCTCCAAAGCCCCGCGTTGTACCAGGCCACAGATCCCATCAGATCTGGAGTAATTGTCCTCCGGAAAACACTGACATTATTAAACCTTGGAAAACCTTTTTTTTTCTTTTTTGCTGAGCGAGCCGACTTCCTATGCAGCAACCTGTGGTGTCACAAACTTACTCACTCAAAACTGCCAACATGACAGAAGCAGAGGTGAAGAGGTCAGCAGAACGTATCTGCTATGAGGATACAGTGATTTTCAAACATTTTACTCTTTTTCTTCATCTCAGCTCATAGCCTTGAACTATTATATCTGAAACATTTCAGTTATCCAAAAGGTAAAGTGAGTATTTGGGATGACACATGTTGGAACGTTTTAGAGTTGTGCCTGGTATTATGCTGGTGACGGATGCAACCCGGTGGGTGTGATGGCTTTTGTTTTAAGCCTGGGAAGTTTCGTCAGATGCTTAGTCACTAAATGAATCCCTGCAGGTGCATTTAGGTAGATTCAGTACAAAAAGTGAAACTCATATTAAATAGACTCATGATGTCAATCATGACTCAATGTTTATATCGGTCAATTTGTATCAATGTACAGTACACCCAGTACCAGGCGATAGTCTGAAAATTAACCAACACTGAAATTTATGACAATGTCCGCCGCCATTTTGCCCTGTTGCTTAGTGTCAGTGAGCTGCGTAACGTAGCTTACTTCACATATGTCATGGCCAAACATTAGTAATTGGGTGAAATCAGAGCCAATCATTTCAAGAATCCACGCCACCAGCAATAAATAGTTTCTCAATATCTGAGGGTCCAGGCCGTTCGTCTGGAGCGTGGCATAGAACTAAAGGCTGGCTTTTATCAGGCTAGGATTTAAGGGAATATAGCTCACTGAGTAGATTGATGTGCTCTGAAACTGGAGCTTGTAGGTTCAATTCCTGTCCAAACCAGGTCTTCCGTTTCATTTTGCTGTGGGATCAGTAAAGTCATTTAGAATTTCATTTCTCTTCAAAAATGAGTCAGCACAGTGAAATAGCTCACTGAGTAGAGCAACGCACTCTGAAACCCGGGGTTGCAGGGTTGCGTCCTGCTCATGCCTGGTATTTTTCTTTTTTTTTTTTTTCATTTCACTGTGGGATCAATAAAGTATTTTTGAATTTGATTTTACTGCTGACATAGGTAGTTAAAGTACAATAGCTCACTGAGTAAGGCAACATGCTGAGTAACCTAAGAGTTCAGATTCGAATCCTGGTTGAACCACATATCAAAGCCCATGTCAAGTGATGTCAGTGCGTGGGGTGGGGCAATGGGAGTACCTGCTGGGTGGGGCAATGGGAGTACCTGCTGGGTGGGGCAATGGGAGTACCTGCTGGGTGGGGTAATGGGAGTACCTGCTGGGTGGGGTAATGGGAGTACCTGCTGGGTGGGGCAATGGGAGTACCTGCTGGGTGGGGTAATGGGAGTACCTGCTGGGTGGGGTAATGGGAGTACCTGCTGGGTGGGGCAATGGGAGTACCTGCTGGGTGGGGTAATGGGAGTACCTGCTGGGTGGGGTAATGGGAGTACCTGCTGGGTGGGGTAATGGGAGTACCTGCTGGGTGGGGTAATGGGAGTACCTGCTGGGTGGGGTAATGGGAGTACCTGCTGGGTGGGGTAATGGGAGTACCTGCTGGGTGGGGTAATGGGAGTACCTGCTTGCAGTTCTAGTTTTTTTAGTTGGTTTAATCCTAGATAAATACCATGTCCATTCCAGTGGACGTGGGGTCTGAAGGGATTAAAGTTGTGTTTACACATGTTTGACCAAAATTGTAAAGCTGTTGGTGTACTTAAGTTTTCTGTATTGGTGCAGAGTTATCAAATTAATTTGTAATTCAGCACATTTATGCCTGTGCTTAAAAAAAAGTCAATTCAGCACTATTTTTCTGTATTGGATGGGCATCAGTCAATACTAAAGCTCAGATATCGGCATTGAAGTGAAAAAAGTGGATTTGTGTTATGTACTTTAACTTTTTATCACTGTTTGTAATGAGATCCATCATGTCGTTGTACATCAATAACTCTTCTTTGTGAGCTTAAATGAGAAAAAGCAGCACCTCGTAGTAGATGACGATTCCTAAAAATAGCATTTTTTAAAAATCCGTCAACCTAGAACAGAAAGTGATGAATGGTATTGGTGTGAAGAACGTGGGGTTGGTTTGTGTCTGTCTTCTGACGCTCTTTGTTCTTTGAGCAAAAAGGGAGGCTTTGTTTAGCTGTGGAGCCGCGGCTAAAGCAACGAAGCAACAGTTTCCTGGCAGACAGATATAGGCTGCAAGAGACAGCTTTGTCAACAACAGCTTTTTTTGTTGCTTCGTCACTTTGAAGGTGTGAACTAGTTTTTTCTGTATTTTCTTTCTGAACAGCAGGAAAGTTAAAGATTATTGCTTGGAAATGTCAGCCCAAGGGCAATGACCAAATCTGCTGCTTTTTGCGCTTGATTTGCTTGCTTGATGGCACTCCTTCCACACATTTCATCACAAAATGAGTTTCTCTTGCAAAACATTCTAGGAATTTTTTTATTAGTTTCGTTTTTTTATTTATTTATTATTTTTTTTAGTATTTGATTGTCTATTAAACATTGTCAAAAGGTCAATATTATCCTGACCTCAGTTCCTGGTTTCAGTTCACTTATGTGAATAACAATGGATAAGAAATATTTTAGGAATTTTCAACATTCTTTGGGGCAGTATCTGCATCTAGTAGTTAGTAAGCAGAAGGTTTTCTCGTTGAAGGATCTCGTACACTAAAGTGCTCATATTCTGTTGAACCTCTTGGAGACGTTGACTTCTTTCCTATGGCAAAACAACATATTGAAAAGTTACCTATTAACTTTAATTTACCAATTTCACAAATCCAAATAACAAGGCATCACGTGGGATTTTTCAAGGCTCCATTCTCGGTCCATTTTAATTCAATATTTACATAACCTCCCTAGGTAATATTTTGCAGAATTACAACATTCACTCAACTAGTTAGTTTTAGTTATTGCCTAAAAAAAAAGTTTCCTGTCTAAATGGGACACAGTAAAACTAGCGTGTGTTTCCATTTCTGATTGTTTTTGTCATATTTTCTATAATGTCAATGGTTTTTTAGCTCAAATTTTCCATTTTGATTTTTCTCTTTATGCAATACCAAACATTTTACTGTCATTTTTTACTATAATTTATGTTTTTAAAGTGATGCTCTTATTTCTGCTCTTTTATTTTTCTTGCTAACTACTTTGAATTGCTTGTGTGTGGCATAAATCTGAGCTGCAGCTGCCTTACGGAAGGACAGGGATTAAATCTGGTAATTAAAACTTCATAATGAAACCTTTGACAAGTAAAATGAACCCAGAAAAATTAATGCAGAAAATTTTATATAGTTTTTCGAGTATTTTTATGTGTAATGCCAATAATTGTCTACATTTTGCAGGTTTATGTGAAGCATGTTTCACACTGAGGAAGAGATATTTAAGAAAACGCTGTAAAATAAATGAAATATCAAGGCACAGTTTCTATCTCTCTGTGATTAACAAATATTAAACTTGTCGCGCTGCTTTTTCACCCACTGTCGCCATTAATTCTGAATGAAGCTGCTGGCACTTTAATATAAAACTTGATAATATATGACTTATTCAGTGTCATCACTTTTATAGCTGGAAGAAGGCATGAATGTTATATATCCCCACGTCTAAAAATGGACTTTATTCCCAAGCCGACCATTATTTTTTGATTGAGGAGTTTCATAAGATTTGAGCCTTGATCAGGGTGATGCGGGGTCAGCTGGCTGAATCTGATTGGTCCAACCTAGAATCGACAAGTATAAGACGGCAGGCTCCATGACTGAAGGACAGAATATCTAATATTTGACAGTGTTTACTAAGATTTCAAGAAAAAGGTGGAGTAAGAATTGAAGGTCTGAGGTTAAGCTGCAGGAAGGAGGTTCAGTGCAGGTGAGACGAGACCAGAACAGAACAGAGAGTCCTACTTTCCCCATGACTCACTGGATTCATTCAGAAAACCCACAGAGAGTTAGTCAGCTCCTTTCGCTAATCAACTGCTCTGTGGATTCATGCGTGGATGTGTTTGTGTGTTTATGAACAAACAAAACACATATACAGTATACACCCACACACAAATCTGCAAGGAAAACCTCCTCAGTAAAGCTTACAAATTCAGCTGAATAGCAGATGTCTGCAACTTCTCCTTTTTGTGCAATATTAAATTAACCATAAAGGTAAATATCAATATTTTTAAGAAATGCACCTATCAGATTTTTGTGACAGATTTCTGATCTCTGGATACCAATTTTGGACTAATTTTAATTATTCTTATATTGAAAATGTTAATTTCTTTAACCTTTTCTGGAGTGAACTGTCATTTATCATATGTATTAGAAGCAGAGGTTATATTTGTGTGTGAGGGAGGAATTGTTTTGAAACAGGATTTTCCTCATATTTCATAATCAAGGGGGGAAAAAAAAACAATGTTCCCATTATTAAGGCACAGTTATCTGTACTGTAAAACACTGTATGGAGCTGTATTTGCCTTTTTGCAACGGTGAAAGTTGAGCTTATGTCTTCTTTGGTGGTTTTTGTATTGTTTCCTTTAGTTGTTCTTAGTACAGCGCCACCACAGGCCAAGAGGGGGACAGGCTTTTCAAAGGGTTTGGTTTGTTTAACACAGTGCAGTGTGAAAGCGAACCTCACCAGCTGAAAATGTAACAAAGTAACCTTGCTTCCCTATAGAGCCAAGTCTACCGGTCTATCAGTAGGATCATGTGCAGGAGATGTTTGCATTCACGATTCTGCTCATTTAAAGAACAGTTAACATTAATCAGTAGCATACCAGCCATAAAAGCTGATAGCACCATTTGTACTCGTTGAAAACACTGGCTAAATCTAGTGATAAAGTAGCATGGTTCTGAAATTAACTTAGCTTAGCTTGTTTGTATCCAGTGGCGTTTCATTTTAGTCCTGGCAGGGTTCTTCTTAGCTAGCATATCCCTTAGTGGAGTCATAAATGAGTAAGGAAAAGATGGGCTGGTGTTCACACATACAGACTTTTCTTTTTACCGGTTTGGCCACGTTTTGTTTTAATAACATAATTAGCAGCTAACGCTGACTTGTTTAGTCGCTTGTACTAGTCTTTCCTCAGGCAGTTAGGGGTGTGTACCCTGGTCATTCAGGAATTACATGCATATCTTTTTCTTTGAATCAGTCCTGTCTGGTTACTTTGGGTGGATCAAAGTGACAGGAGTAGAGGATGTGCTTAAGTTGCGGAAGAGTGACATCTAATTATAACTTCTGACAGAACATGATGTTGAAGTACAGTATATTTGAGCTACGCTTGTCCCTTGTGGCATCCTGCTGTCTTTTCAGGGAGTATGAAGACAGAAAACCAGTTTAGTTTAGAGTACAGACTTCAGATCAAAATTCAATTTTCAGTGAGATGACTCCAACCTTGCTGCTGCTTTAGCCGCACAAATATTTTATACATCTCTCTTATAGTTGCTCTTCTTTCCTTGGAGACATATCCTTGAATTAACTTTAAATCTTCTATCCTTCATGGTTGGTGAAATATAAAACTTTCGGAGGACAAATGGCTTCACATTCTAGAATTACTCTGCTCATGGGGGGCAGCATATTGTAATAGGTCTGTTTCGTTCGATCTAATTTCTTCCCTTGGTAGAATTTTGTTGATATATATATTTTTTATTTTTGGTAGAGTCATTGCTTGTTTGGACGTTGTTCCCTCTGGTTTTGGATGCTGTGAAGCTGGAAGAATTTTCACTCAATTTCTTTTTATTAACTATTGGACAGTTGTTTTCATGACACCATGGTATGTTTTGCACATTCCATGGAATTGTTTCATCGAGTGAATATATTTCCCCTCGATTTACCTGTTTCCACCTGTTCACAGTTGTTTCTCTTGGTTGCCAACTAAGCATGGTCAGGTGTGACCAATTGTCGATAGCAAAAATTTTAAATGATTTTATATAAAACATTAAAACCGCAAACTAAGAATGAACCGTTCCACTCAGTGTAAACACATCATGCTGGGGGTAAACCCATCCCCAGTGACTGGTTCTAACTGGCTCACTTCAAAGTCACCTCCTGCTGAAACTGGGAGCCATATTGGCCCTATGGACTAAAAATGGTGACAGTAAAGGTGGACTCTGGACACAGTTGAAAGGAAGAGTACACATTGCTCCTCATTTGGTTTAAAAACTAAAGACTTTCATAATATCAATGTCTCTTACATGTAAAAAAATAAATAAAATATGTGTTCTGATAAATCCATGTCTTCATGTTTATATTTCAGTATATTTGACAATGTATCAGAAAGAAATATGGAACATGTAAATTTTTATTCTTAAAAAAACCAAAAACAAAATATCGGCTTTTAGATTAACCCCTTAACTCCCTAAATCACCAAAAAAAGCTGAAAAGGTATAACCAAATTAAATCAGCTGCTGTTCTTGAACAATTTGGAGTACATGCAAAAGCTTGGTCTCTTTATGAAGAAGACAAGCTAATTTTTCTAGTTTTGCTGTCAAAAATACTTTAACTGTAAGTAGTTTGTAGCTATTACGTTTGTAACACAAAAAAACGCCTACACACGCCCACTCACACGCACACATGTTTGCGTGGCTACCTTTGTGGGGACTTTCCATTGACTTCCAGTCATTTCTACAGCCTGAATCTTATCCTTATCCTAACCTTATCCATTACATACCTAACCCTAACTAAAACTCAATTCACACATTAGTCCTAAATCTAACCCCTGACTCAAAAACAGCGTTTCCCCTTGTGGGGATCAGACTTCTGTCCCCACAAGGATCAGTGGGTCCCCACAACATAGTATGTGTCAGGAAAATGGTCCCCACAAGGTATTACAAACTGTGTGACTAGTTGGACCCAAGCCTCCTGTAGAAGTTTGAGACCGGTGGATGTAGTTTGTTGTTTGACACAAGCCATGTAGGGGCGACGGCTGTAATATTTGGAAGTTGTAAATACTTTTGGCAGTTCCTCTTTTATTCTTGAGTCACAGTCAGAACATTTATTTTGACTTATTAGATTAATTAGCACTGAGTAGAGAAGGTCATTACGGTGCTTTTACCTTGCGGGTTAGATTAATGTCGGTGTGAAGGGTTACTTCACTGATTGTTTCTCTCCTTCTGTTTTGGAGATAAGTCCAGAACAGTAGGTCCAGAGTAGGCAGTGTGCTATGTGTCTTGATCCTCTGCACACAGCAACATTAGTGCATCAAAGAGTATTGTTCTGACAATGCCTCACGCTGTAGCTGATATTTCATCTCTCATTCATGTTCTCTTCTAGTTGGTGCATTTTTTCCCCTGCTACTCCCTCTGCCTCTTGTTTTCTCTCCTTCTTTTCCTTTGTGCTGCAGACATAAATATTACTCTTTGATCCTTTTTTTTTGGGATCATCTCTGTCTGAGAAGTAAGTCTGAAAATGGATGTCTTGAATATTTAACCTCGCCTTGAGGCTTTAGTATTAATTCACAGATTCTAACAGAAAAAAACTAAGTACATCACAGATTCATCAGGCAGATATTTTTAGGAATATGAAGGATTGGAGTTTGAAAAAGCAAGGAAAACTTCTGTCTAAATGGTTGATTTCCTTTAACTAACAAGAACTAATTAGGTGGTGTGCTGAATGTCAAACTATTTCAGTTTACTGCTCCATAATTTAAGATAATAATGTGTACTTGCAGTATTTACAAATCTAGTTTTAGTATATTTTTAAAAAATTATAAACATTTAATAATTTCCCCTATTAGAAAATAGCACCTAATAAATTGTAATCTGATTAGGAATTCAATTTTTCATTGTTGTGAAAACTTTCTTTTCAAAATAAAAATGTTCACCTCTTTTGGACCCATGTGAGCCTCAACAAATATCAATAAATACAAAAATATGGCTAAATGCAGTTATTATGCATGGTTTAGAGTCAAGAATCATACTTTTAAATATCACTGATGTTTATATAGAAACCCGTTTCAAAAAGTTTGTATTCTTTCCACATAATTCCCTATTTTTTTATCATCACTTTTATAGTTGATACAGTAAATACCACAAAATATGATAATATTTTAAGTTCACCTCGCCCACCACAGTCATCATCATCAACATATTTTCCATTTTTTTTGGAACATAATTAAGTGTTTGCCTTTTGTTCCTACCTAACCAATAATCATTATGCGACTGTACCAAGTGAATTATGAAATCTGACTGAGTGGGAATAAAATAGAGCGGACCTTTTTACATTTTTGTGAAAGTCAACTTTCTGTTACAAATTGTACTTTAAATAAATGCCGCTCCCCACAAACAATGCACAGAGAGGTTACCCATGCATCTATTAAAATGTCAACAGAGTTATTGATTTGAAAACATGGGTACTTTGTGTTCTTTGGTAGACAGAGAAATTAAAACGATGCTTTCATCATTCCCATTTTTTAGGAAATATCTCTATTGCAACCTTCTGATAACTCTCTGACACTCTAAGCTCAGCAGTGACTTCCACCTCAAATACAATCCTGTTTGAGATCTCGCAATGAAAACAGACATATGGTCAGCAGTTTGGTGTCGTCTTGGTCACTTGGCATCAAAATGTGAACAGCGTCATTAGGAGGATTGTTTAAATTTCAATACATGAATCAAACACCTGTTGTGAATTTTGCTCCTTGTAAGAGAACAGCAAGTTGTGAAAAAAGTACCGAAACATTGAACAGTTGGACATGTGCGTTCAAAAGTTTAGAGGAAGTATTTTTAAGTTCAATCTGCAATGGTCTTGAGATTAACCTAAGGTATTCCTTTAGGACATGGAATTATATATTTGGAGTCTAGAATGAGAAATATGGAGAAGACTTGTTGAATTTCTCTACATAGCAAGCCCACTCACAGCTATGGCGTAGGTTTGACTTGTCTTTCTCAGGCCAACACGACTGATGTCGGATCATCTGTATCTGAAGCTTGGGATTGGAAATTGTTCGGCCTCCGTCTGTGTTCCACACTGGGTTCTGAAAGGGCGCTCACAAAGGAGGGATTGAAGGACTCAAATACAAACAGCAACTGAGACAAACAACAAGATGGTTGATACAATGTTGTGGACTGCAGGGTGGTGGGAGACAGAAAGACTTCTGTCAGAGTAAGGAGGAGGGTAAAGGCTGTCAGAGCCAGGCAACTCCAACATCAGCTGCTCTGACTGGAGACAAGTCGACAGCAGCCAGAACAACTGATGAAATGTAAAGGAAGCACTTCTTCTAAAATCTCCTAACTTGCTTGAATGTGGAAGTATTACATCTTTAGTAAATAGAAGATGCGCAAAGACAACGAAGGTGGTTAAAGACCAAACATCTGGACATTTTATAGCTTTTCTATTTCCTTCTGTGTGAAGAATGGGTACCTGCTGCAGCCATTTGCCCTCACTGGAGGCTGGTCATGAGCCAGTCGCCATCAAACGTCACGCCGCCTGGTCAAAAGCTCCTGCAGAAGTTGCTAACCTTAGTGACCATGAGTTCTCCACCTGGGATCTCACATGTGACGCAAGGTAAGGGAGAGTTCTTTACACAGCATGGCTAATCACCGAGCTCCATGGAAATTTGGTCGCTTTGTTGTCTGGTCTGTGCCTGAGGGACATGAAATATAATGTAGCTCATTACCTTGAGAAGCACCATTCCCAATAGTACAGTAACTAGCATTGTTGCCACATAATGAAATATGTAAAGTGTTGTTTAGTTTGCCAGGTACATGGTATAGCAATGTGATGTAAAACATGTGAAAGTAGAAACATGACATGGAAGTAGATACAACTGAAGATATTGCAAAAATACAAAACCTTACCAAGGGTTTTTAGTGTAGTTTCTAGTGCAAATATGTTTGTTGTTTTGAAACAAGATAAAGCTAACTTACAAGCAAAATAAAGGAGCTTGTTTCCAGTAAATAATTCCTTAATATTAATGGAAAAAGTACTAATTCCATTGGAAGATTATTTCACGTATAGCATGGGAGAAATATCTTGTTGTAAATGAAAATATCTGCCAATGGATAGGCGTGTCACAATAAACAATAGATCAATTAATTACATGATAAATTAAAACAAGCTTAATGATTTTCATTTGCATGATTTATAATTTTTCTCTTTTCCCTCTTTCTGACAAAACTGGACAACAAAAGTTGAGTCTGGTGGTTTGGTCTCAACTAGCTCTTTTTTTGAAAGACCGCTTTGCTTACAGAGTCTTCATAATTCATTTGATTTGTTTTGTTTATTTATTTTGGATATTTAAAATGTCTTCTAGTTCCAGTGTTAAATGTTCATTAGAATTTAAGTTTATTAATCTTTGAGAATGTGTTTTTACATTATTATGCCATTATCATTATATTGCATGAAAATGCTCTCAAAACAACAATGTTAGTTGCAATAACTTTTGGGACAATTTATCGTCCAGCAAAATTTTTCGTGACAGGCCAATGGAACAATTACTTTATCATCAGTATTAAGGGATTATTTGCTTAAACAAGCTCCTATATCTAGCTGGAAAGTTACTTGTAAGTTAGTTCTAACTGATTTCAATTGTACTAAGATATTTGCTCTAAAAACCAGACCAAAAATATTTGGTTAAGACACACACCTGGACACGTACCATCACCAAGAGGCTGTATCTTCATTGATGCGTATTTCTGTTTATTGTTAACAGGCAAACAGACCCTCACTCCATGTCAGCTAAATAAGAACTGTCTGTGACAGCTTAGGGACCGGTAATTTATCTTTCCCTAATTTAGGACTGGTAAATTACCGCCTGCATTTTGACACGGACAAGGCAGGGGAAATGGGGATCACAGTAAAATACACTTTTACCCAAAGGGAACTGGCTGTAACAATTTATCTCCCATTGTTGCACGTTAGATGTTATTTCAAAATCCATACAGAGTCTGTCATCTGTTCGGCTTGAAGCTACACAGGCTGTACGTCACATTTCACTTTAATGTTTGAAACCACAGATGCCCAAATTCCTTACATTGTAACACATCAAAAATGGCTTAAAGATGTAGAAACTCAATCTTATTTGCCCTTTCATTTAATTTTTTTAATTTTTATTATTTTTTTTAAGTTTAACCTCCTCTATATAAAGTTGCACGTAATAAAATGTCTGAGCAAAACCCTTCATCCACTTGAGCAGCATGTTTCCAGCTCGGACTTTCCCTTAGAAATAGATCCAAAAATATTTAATAGTTCATTTATCAAAGCTGGAGAAAAAGCTATGGCGTCTATATCTGTCATCTCCTGGTTGTGAGCATGAACATTTGGAAAGTAAACACAAACATGCAATAGGTCTGTCATCTGGTCCGCCTGACCGCTCCATTTCGAATCGTGTCAGATAAGCACCTTTAGGCCTGGAGGCCATTCATCAGCCGAAGCGGCAGCCGCTGATAACTCCTGAACCATTGAAACTGATCAGTTAAGAGACTAAAACTTGTACAGCAGACTGTGACACTTAACATTCTTCATCAACTTTTTTTCTACTGCAGTAATAAACTTGAGCTTCTATAGCAACTTATGGTGACTATGTTGAACTCAGCTGCTCACAGTCAGACCTGTTCAGCTCAGTTCAGTTTCTTTATTTGTTTTGCAGCCAGTCAGGCATTTCAAGTGTGTAGAACAATATAAATGTACATAGATGACGTTAAAAACAAAGCATACAAGCACCAATTCACAAATATATAAAACAGAATTAAAACATAGTTACTTAGCACAACCATGTGTGTTAACTCTAGTTTAAAAAGTACTATATATATATCAAATATGACTTAAAATAAATTTCACTTTATAATTTAACACCTGGGAATTGGGCCTCTGTCTCTTTAAGAAACTCCTGCTCTTTCTGAAACTCCACCTTCAGGAAGTCATCTCAACATGGCTCCTCTATTCACCCTTTAACAAAGTTTTTAGCACTATTGCACTGAGAAGTAGCTCATGTAATGAGTTCAGCTGATGTGCAGTTTGCTAATTGCTGCTGGCTAGTCTGAAGGAGCTGAATTGGGGGGTAGACGCAGAGGAGAGCTGGTCTGTCAGGCGGAAGCTTGGAAACTGCAGCTTTGAGGAGGAAGTGCATCTTGAAGGCGGGGCTAGGTCCAACCAGGCGTTTTGCACAGCTGAATGGTTGCCACGGCAGATTAAAGGATTTCTCAAACATGCATGAAGAAATCAAAGCAACATTTCAGGTTTGTTTTTGATGAGGGAATAACATCGTAACATGATATAAAGCTAAAAAAGGTTCACTTTACACAATGCTGTCCCTTCAAACTGTTAAAATGTTGTGTTGAGCATAAGGGAGAAGACATTTTGGTCTCCTCACTGCGGTGTTTCTCAGTAAATCACCACGTTCCATATGCCTTCATAATTCATAGAGCTCGGGCGAGTGAGGATGCTGAATTTGGGTTAGAAATGTGTTCCACTTGAGAAATGTCTAACCCCCCTGTTGTCACTGTGAAATCGTATGAATATGGAAATACTGGCATAAATATACAAATCGGCGACAATGAGTCGGTATCCAGTATATTATAGCGGCTTAAACCACAGAACAGGAAATGCTCATGTTCTGCAGTAAACCATTTAGCTCTTTGTGTGACTGCCTTTGCGCCCTTTGTGGGTGTTGCTCATGGGAGACATCTAGTGATGTCAGCTTACATATCTGTTATTTGTGGACGGCTGTTGCTTGTGTATCTGGAGAGGGAAGTAAATTGTTCATATGGACTGGTTTATCCGCTTAATGTGGCTCTTGTTGACGTCGCTGTAAAACATAGGAACAACTCTGGTTTTCTGTTAGACTTCCACTTTTTTAAGGATTCTCACCTAATATTTGTGATAATATTAGCACTGCTGTGACAATATGTGGTGCTCATCTCAAAGTGGCTGTTTAGATGTCAGATGTGTCTGTCTAGTCCTTTAAATGGCTGATAAAAGTTGCCTTTTGTAGTGTTGGTAAAACAAAACAAAGAGATAAAAAAAGAGAAATCCATAAAGCATTAGAAATAGGATCCAAGTGCATTTCAGAGTTCGGAGTCTTTCAAGTGTCTTTTGATGGACTAGAAATCTGTCCAGGGTGTAAATTAAAAGAAAAACTAAATGTGGTATTTTACTTTATTTGTAAGTTCTAGGTAGAAGTCAGAATTGCCATTTTTGCCCTCAGGCTAAATAAAATTTTAGAGCTAGAAATATCCAAAGAGCTTTTGAAATAGAACTTTTTTAATATAGTTTTTGATAAATATATGCTACAGAAAATCTGTAATTTTTACAGTATTATTGTCAGGTTTAAAATTAAAGTAAAACACCAAATGTTTGGAAAAAAAGATAGAAGTATTATTTTATGTGAAATGTTGACATTTTGCACATACACACCCATTCAATAAATTAGAATATTATTAAAAAGCTGATTTATTCCAGGAAATGTATAACTTTTTTCAGAAAGCTTTTTAAAATTTGTTCATTATTAAATGAAGTGAAAAGAAATGCAAAAAATTTACATTTTTGTTTGCTTTGATTGAAACGTAGTAAAAAAGTATGGAAAAGTGATTCTAAAACTGAGGCAGCGCACTGCAAATTTCAGATATGATTTCAGTTACAGATGCCCAAAAACAAAAATAGAGCAAACATCAACTCACGTTTATAGTATTACTCAAGTTAATTATGTTCTTTTGTGGAGAATGTGCTTGTTCGTGTTTGTCCGATCTGTTTCTGCCATTGGCTCTAACTATTAAAACCTTTCACTGTCCGTTCCCTTTGAAGACTGACTGAAAAGGGTCACTTCAGCACGGGGAGCCGGAGCTTCCTCTTTCCTCCGACAGAGAAGCGGCAAGGGAGATGTCAATACCATTTCTGTCTGTCAACCCAATATTAATCTGTGATAACTGATGCATGCAATATATATACATATAATTGCATAGTTAAAACAGTTCTGGCTTCTAAAGAGGGTCCAATAATATTATTAGCAAAGTGTAGCTAATAAAGCGGTTGGTGTACATATTAAATATACTTATGTACTGTTTTTGTAGACGGTGGTTATTCAGCCTTAGCACTGCATTAAAACACATTTCACCTTCAGCTATCTTAAAGGATTTCCCTACAATTACAGCTATTATGGCTAAAGCGCTCAAGCTGAATTACTTCAGTCATTATGCAAGCTAGCTGTTGGCAAAGAAATGTGTCGCTTAATATTGTTGGGGGCGATTTTCTTTCTGTTACTGCAAGGTAAAATCAAGTGAAAAACAGAGCAAAAATGATGTAGGAGGCATGGGGTGATTTCAGACGCTTGAGTTATTCTAATGGAAACTGAAAAGGACTCGTTTACAAGAGGTGCACATATTAGAGAAAATTTGATGTAATTTTCTAAATCAGAATAGTAATTCAGGGTTTCTTTGACAGTTGCTGCCTATTTTACAACAGTTGTTTCAGTGCCATGATGGTTTCTTTTCTTTCTGGTGTCAGAGGAATACCTGGAGAAAGACCAGATTAATTTATTTTTTTAGCAATTTTATAATAAAAAGTTTAGGAAAAGAGAGGGTTTTTTTTATAGACCTACTTCTGTATGTACTTCTGTGAATTCTCTGATATATTTATGGTGTATCAGTTCTCTCATCTAGTTCCAGCGGGGGAAAAATCAACTTCCTGTGAACATCTATAGGAGAACAAGAAGGACAGATATATAGAAACATGAATAGATGGATAGAAGTGGCAGAAAGTGCCTTTTTGATTTTTCTAAAGCTGTTAAGATGTACTTTAATTTGCTATATTATCTAACATTTGCTAAAAGTCATGATATTTCAAAGCTGTTCAGGTTTAACGTGGTTTAGCTGCTAGGATGGTGCAGATCTTTTGTTCCTCACAGGTTTGACGGGATGTCACTGCGCCCGGTTGGCAACCTTTAATTTCAAATGCAGAACATTCAAACTGACAAGAAAACTTGTTTCAACTGTAAGTGAACTTGATAGATGTCGGCTTTTTTGGGTTTTTTTTTTCTCAATTGTCTAAGAAAAAAGTACAGGGTTGGAACAGAAAACAGATTTTTAAAGGAACAGTTTCCTTTAAAAATCGGCTTCTGAATTTTCCATTTACTTTTCTTTCTTTTTTTCTTTTATTTTTTATTTTACATGAGTACAAATTTTCATTCATGAAAAATGATGTGGTTTATTACCATCTATGAAACAGGCTTTTATGTCTCAGGAAATGTGCAGCACTCCTAACTGTGCAATACATTTAACCTTTTAAATAGACCAAGTATTTGTGTTTCGAATTGTATTCCATGCTCTTGTTAAGAAATGTTCTATTTTATACTTTTCGTACATTTTGTACTATTTTCTTTCCTTTACAGCTATCTTAACTATGGATAAGAATTTCAATGTGTCTGAACTGTAGGTTAGATTTCATCCATAAATGGAAAATAAAGAACACTGAATGTTATTCATAGTGACAAAAAAAGATGAATTAATGAGGGGTTATTATGTAAAATGGACTTTTTTGAGCTTTATATCATGTTATAATGTCATTTCATCAAAAGCATACTCAGAGTGTTGCTGTAACTCATCATACATCTTTGAGGACTCCCTGAATCTCCTATGGCAACCATTCGTGGGTGCCTAAGTGTTTGCCCTCACAGAGCTCTGCCTATTTCCACAAAGCTCCTCCTCTGAGCTGCATTTCCCAAACCGAGCCAATTAGCAGGAGTCACTTAGCAGTTCCTGTAGAATAACAAATGTATTTTATGCATTCTAAAATTATAATTTAGTTTTACCTGTTGATCACAGTCAACAAATTTCCATTTCCCTCGGGTACAAACATGTTATGACAAATGGGCTGATTTCCCTTACCTGGTACTTTAATTGGCAAAAATGAGAGAACATGCCATTGAATTTAGGCTGGTGTGTATTGATTGTCATAAGTCAGACCATAGCTACAAGGAAATAGCTAGTTGCCTTGTTTTACCACATGTCAGAAAGTTTTAAACACATGGAACTGTGACAAAAAGGCTGGACATGGACCCAAGTTTATCTTGTCACCGTGCACCATGAGCAGGATGGTAAAGGAGTTATGCAATACCCAAAGGTCGCTGTTAATGAACTATGGCCAGGAGAGGCAACAAGGTGTTTGTGTGGAATGCCAGAAAAACAGAAGTATTTTCTGTCCCACAATTACAAATGTTAGCATGTTTAGTTTGATCAACTCTACTGTGACTTCTAACTTGAACTGTGTGTGTTTGTGAGAGTCCAGGTGCATCTGGACTATAACAAAGGATGACTAAGTGGAAAGGCACCTAATGCATACTGTACATGGAAGAGAAGAGCGCATAAAGCAGGACCCAGAGCTCTGAAAAAAATGTAGACATTGTCATTAATGGTCTAAGAAAACGCTCTCTGTTTGCTGCCACCTTGTGTAATGTTGTAGTACTGCTGTCTGACTCTATAAAGGAGGCTGTCAGCTATTCCTGGTGGGGTTGCCACAAAGCTTGGCATCCCTGACTTGTTGCATTAATGGCTTTTGATTTGACATGATGCGTCTTTCTGTGCCTGTGTTCCTCATTTACTGCCACATGCTGATAGTATGACTCTCCAAATCCACGTCTTTCACGGAAAATCCTTCCTTTGTCTCTCCGCTTTGCCAACACTTTAAGACTGTGGCTCAGATCCTTTTCAAGACGTTTCCTATTTGAGATAGAGAGATGTTGTGGCCGTAAGGCACAACGAAAGCGAAGAGATCAGAGGAGAAGTATTAATAGTTGGAATGTCTGTGTGTAAGTGAAGATTGAAGAATCTGGATCAAAAGATCCCTCGAGATGTTGACATATCGCCCACCCCCCGACCGCACGCACGCACGCACACACACACACACACACACACACACACACACACACACACACCCTCTACTCATCCCAATAAAGGGATACACAAGGACACACACTAATGAGTTAATTTTATTCTGTCTCCTACGCTACAGATTACTTTTAAAAAAAGCAACTTTTTATCAAAAAAGATTTTTCTCTGCAGTCTCTGATGAGAAAACTGATCTGGAGTCCCGCCAGGAAGGTTGTTACTTTATTTATACCTCTAGGTACATTTGCTTTGCAGTGGTTCAAAGGAAACAGGAAGTGACTAAACTAAAAACAAGTAAGTGAAAGGTGGTCTCAGTTTGTTGGATTCATGAGAGAAAATCTAGTCTGAGTTGTGCTCTAAATATTTTTGACCCAAACAAATGTACACTCTGCAGTGGCTGCATGATGCTGTCAGAGCAAAATCTCTGAGAAATACTTCAGACATCTTTTTGAATGAATGACCTTTTGAGCTTTATATACTGGTATTGTATTAATCCCTCATCAAAAACATACCTGGAGTGTTGCCTTAACTCTTTCATGCATGTTTGAGAAATCATTGAATCTCCCATGGCAACCATTCGAGGTCTTCTTAATGTCTTCTTATACAATCAACCACCTATATACCCAATGCTCCAGCTTGGAGCTCCCGCCCCCACATTCTCCCCCTCTCCCTCTCCGCTCCTTCAGACTAGTGTGCTCACTGCGCTTTCTGATTGGCTACCTGTCTCATTTAGCAGGTAGTGTTCTCGCTCCTAGTTGGGGAAAACCACACCACAGTAATCAGGCCAAGACAACAAATGACATAGCAATGTAATAATACACAAAGATACATAATATTTTAAATTTTGATAATTAACAACTATTATGACATATTTATGACATGATGAATCTTGTTTAATGTCAGGTTGTCATAACGAAGACATTTTGAATAATGTCAACATTGCATTAAATGCGTCATAATTTACCGAATGACACTTTATGACAACAGTTATAAATATTCATGAAGACTTATTCATGTTCATGACAGGTGGTATGTCATGTTTATGTCATGTCAGTTTTCAAATTAAGTGTTACCTGTAATTTAACATGCTAGTGCTAGCTGCTATCATTGGGATCTTAGCTAGCGTTAGCTTTGTAGCTAATTTTAGATTTTACATAGGATTTTTCATTTTGCATGGAGTATGTTACTCTAATTTAACATGCTGGTGCATAGCTTGATTCTAGATGCCCCCTATAGGTCGCTAATAAGAACTGCAGAGTTACTCTGGACTTTGGTTTATGACTGCCATCTGTTGGACAAACAGGACACAGAAGAGACTTACACATCATATGTCTTGGTCAAACCAGAGCAGACCGGATTTCTCCCTCATTCATGTAGTCCTCATTCAGTTTTATCATAAATATTAATATGTTCATATTTGTGTTTTATTATCACAGTTCATGGCAGAGGGAGCTTTAAGCCTGCCATATGTTGTCAAACATCTGGTTCTTGTGAATTCAGCTGGCTGTTCACTTTCTTTCTGATGTAATGGAGTCCATGATTACCCATCATGCATCTGTGCATAAAAAAGTCCAGGTCGCAAGAATGAACAACAAATTTGCGGACAGTTTGGGTTCATTTTTAAAGTACTCAGGTACAGGTAGGAAGTAAAAGTTTATTCAGTATCAGATCTTCATGTTTGGAGGCCTTCTTTTGTTATAATAGTGAAAGTGAAACCATCAGTAAGAAATAGGTGAGCCAAGGAAGTATAAATACTGCTCTGAGAGAGAGTGCTAGTGTCCTAGCTCTCTAGGACATATAATAAAATTGGAACGATACAGAGAAGATTAGCATGGCCCCTGCGCAAGGATGACACGCAAATTCGTGAAGCGTTCCTCATTTTCTTGAACTTTAAGGCAATTTCAATTACCGTGCATAACTTCTGTAACGTGCCTCAATCCAAAAAATTTTGAAATTCCGAAGAATAACACAAAGAAAACACAGATGTATGTATTCCAATGCTTCAAGACTGCTGAGTGATTCTGCTGTCTGCATGTCAAAAGGTGTAGGAGGAGTTTGCTAAGATACATGTGTAAAAGAGACAAAATGGCTGCTTTGATCCAAAATGACTGACTTCTTATGTTGTTTGGTCCATGGCTCCAGGAGACATTTTTGAAGCTTCTGAGAAGCTCCAGTGATCCAATAATCTTCAGTATTTTCTCTGAGTGGGCGGGGCTTTAGTGATAATGCAATATCAGGGAGCATTAATGTGCTCCCTGATATTGCACAAAACATTTGGAGCAGACACAAGTGTTGAAATAATCTAGGGGCACTCTTGAGAAAATTCTCAAAATAATAGCATTAGGCTCTTTAGAGGTTCACAGAGGTCATACATATGTACTGTGGTGCAAATTGGATGAAGCCTGTATGATTTAGAGCCAACCGTATGCAAACGACGAGGAATTGAAATTCCCCATTCTGCCGCTCACAACAGGCAGTGTTAAGAGTATTCATTATCATGTTATGAATAAAACAATAAAAGTAAGACATTTAGGAGAAAAAAAGGTGAGTTTTTGTTGGAAGTGGATTGGGCTAAGGCGATGTCACCAGTTGAACATGTGAATGTAATGAGGGCTGGTATGTAATAAGACATTGTTATGTCTTATTATGTCTGATGCAGCTGTGACCTTATATGTTGAAGTTATTACACCTTGATGTTTTTTGGCAAATGGTCAGATATTGAGGGTTGATTCAAAATTGCATATCAGAGCCGCAAACTCCTCTTACACCTTTTTGACCTTCAGACTGCAGAATCACTCAGCGCAGTCTTGAGCGTCCATTGTCAATGCCTCAATAGTGTGCTGAGTGATTCTGAAGTCTGTGTCTCTAAAGCTGTAGGACGAGTTTGATCAGATTTGATGTCTATAAAAAAAGACATAATGGTGGCTTTGATCCAAAATTACTGATTTTTTGTTGGGTTTGGACCATGGATCCAGGAGACATTTTTGTAGGTCTTGACAACATTCACATGTATGCCAAGTTTCATAATTCTGGGTTAAAGCATGGCTTCTGGGTCTTTTTTTCAAGAAAATATTCTAGGGGGCGGTGTAGAAGAACTAGGCTTCACCCACTGAATATTGTTATGGATTCTCTTTTAGGGGTGGATAAGGGTCGATCCTAGTGAGTTTGGTGCAACTCGGTTTAAATCCATGGAATTTAGAGCCCAACGTATGGCAACAACATTACAGGTGATTTAACCACGCCCACATCACCCAAAAAAACCATCACAGGTGATTTTGCTATGCCAACATCCCCCACCAAAACCAATCAGTGTTTGATACCCAGTCACACCAACATGTCTTCTGTCTCTGGCCACAGTTTCATGATTAGGTCAAAAGGGTCAGAAAGAGACCGTTCACAGTAAAACATGACACTTCCTGTTCTCAGTGGGTGTGGCTTAAGTTATGTCATTGTTTGACCATTGGGTATTGCAGGACACCCGATGATGATCAATCACTGAAGGTTTGGTGTCTCAGTGAGTTTTTGTGTAGGAGATATAACAGTTTCATGTTTTATGGCGAGATGTCAAACTTCGAGGCCTGGCCACGCCCCGCCCATACTGATAACTTTGATACGGCCATCCCTTATGAATGAACTGACCAAGTTTGAAACCGATCGATAAAAATCCCTAGGAGGAATTTGATGAAATGCAGAGGCTGTAAAAGCCCAAAACGGGGTTCAAGTCGGAACTTGTTTGTTGTAGATCATGGATGCAAGATATTTCTATTTAGGGCTTGTGGAGTTCTATTTATTGTAGAGGCAAATTTCATGCCTCTATAATAAAGGTCAATGTGAATAATATTTTAAAAGTTGCCCTGGGGGCACTGCGGAGCCGTTCTGTTGCGATTTTTGCGATGACTGTGTCATGTTCCGTGTTTCTCTGTGTGTTCATTTTGAGTTTTCTGTGTTTATTTTCGAGTTCTCTGTGTCTATTAGTCTCCCGTTTGTCCCGTCCTCCCTTGATTATTCCCAGGTGTGTCTCGTTTCCCTTATTGCCTGCCTGTGTATTTAGTCCCTCCGCTGTCCTTTGTTCTCTGTCGGGTCCTTGTCTAACGTCGTTGTGTCTGTGCATCAGTTTGTCCAATCGTATGCCTTGCGCTACCTGTGTCGAGCCCTGGATTCAGCTCAGCAGTGCTGCCTCGGATTTTGGACTGTTTTCCTGTTTTTGTTAATTAAATATCACTTCTCTCATTCAACCTGGGTCTACCACCTCACCACACAGTTCTTGACAGACTGTTAAATACATAATTTTTTAGATCTGACACGTCTGCCAAGTTTGGTGAGTTTTCAGATATGTTAAGGCCTCCAAAAAGCCAATTCTTTTGACGGAAGCATTGTAAAAATAAACACTATGATTATAATAAGTCTTCGCAGCGCTTTCACTATTTGGGCCTAATTAAAGCTATGTTTTCATGGATTTCCAGAGATCTGGGCTCAGCTGTGACCTTGACCACAGGGATGAGCCAGACGAGGTGTGTTTTGAGGTTGTGTTTGTTGCGTTTTAAAACCAGTGGCGATGGGGGGATGTAGGATGAGGGGTGGTTAAGTCTGTAAAACCCAGATAAGCTGAACCACAGGCCCAGTGGCACTCCTGCCATCACACACCCACTGACAGAACGATTCAACACCACCTGTCAAACGTCTGCGAGGCGGCACCTCCCGCATCTCCGCTCAAGGCTGTGGTGAACGTTTGATGATTTTTTTTGTTGCATTCTTGTGTTCAGGTGAGGCGTCGGTGCTTCGTCGTCTGCGTGTGTGCGAGCGTGTTTATGCCGGAACAATGTCCCTTTAAGTTTTCATCCGTCTCTGTCTGCTTTGCTGAAAATGTGGAGCACTCGTGTTTGAGTGCGTGTGCATGTGCGGGGGCGGATGGCGTCCACCTGCCTCTCCAAACAGGGATAACAAACACAGAGAACAGCAGAACGGTGGAGAAGATGCAGCAGCGGGGTCCCCTGTGTTTTCCTTCCCTGATCAAATTGGGCCAGAATGAAATTTTACAGCAAAAACAAACAGGCCCACCGCCTCGTTTTCTTCCACCCCTCCCAGACCCTCTTCTCTTTTTCTTCCCTCCCTCCCTTGCTTCCTTCCTTCTTCCTTCCATTAGCTCCACCCTGCTTTCCTATCTTTTGTTTCCCTTCCTCCTTCTGGACTCTCACCTCAGCAAAAACACATGTTGCTGGAGTTCAGTTAGATCACACATGATGATAGTCATTAGAGCTATTTGAGTTCAGTTAAATTGAAATAGCATCATCATGCCACACCCAACAACCATGAAGACTCACTTTTTTTTCAGAATTTATCCTTTGTAGATTGATTAGACTTGTTCCTCTTGGTGTGATTTCTCTCTTACTTTCTGTTTTATTTTAAAAAAGTAAACGCTAAATGAAACATAGCAAAAGCTGTGTTCCTTTTAGAAGACTTTTTTTTTTAACTTATGAATGGAAAGCTGGCTTAGTTGCAAATGAATGCCACAGGCCTTCACATTAACCATTAAGCTACGGGGATTAATCTTCACACAGGATAGTGATGCAAGACGGGGATAAGTACGTGAAAACACAGTGCAAGATTTGAAAGATCAGTGAGAATGCACTCTGTATGGGAAAATGCCACGTCTTTTTTTGCATGCATTTGTTCATTAGTTACGCTTCTTTACGAGTTAAAAACTTTCACATTGTTAGGGAGAATCTTAACTGCTCTTGTCACAACAAAAAGTTCAGAATCAAAAAGTGGTGACTATGTGGTTATTTTACTTTAACATCAATATAGTGTATTAACAACAACTGGCACCCCGGTAAAAATGTTTCAACACCAACAAGAACTTATTGTAGAAGCATAATCTCAGAATTTGGTCATAATATATATATTTTTTATTACAGTTTAATTTTATCTTGTTGTGACTTTTGTTTGTCTAATTCAGTTGCTCCAGCATTTAGTTCGCCCCAGCCTTTCTATCCAGCAGTGCTTGTATTCTACATGCAGACTCCATTGGTTAATAATCAGTGGCTTAGTTATTCTCATATCTATTATTGGTGCCTGCCCATAGCAATGCATAGGGAGTCTTTCAGAAGGGAGTCTTCTGAAAATAAAAATCCATCGATCAGAATTGTCCACAAAGAGCCTGACCAGTTCATCTTTGATAGAAATGATCCAAAACATACAGCCACTGTAGCAAAGTGTGGCAACGAGGGACACCTTGGGGTCGCCACGTCTCTATGACAACCATTTATGTGAAGGCTTTGGTTCACTTCTTTGTCAGAGCTGCCAATAATTGTACTCACTGCTGTATCTTTTAGTGCTTTTACCTACAAAACTGGACTCGTCTTTGCTGCAGTGTAAAACGTTTTTTCCAGAGCACAGAAGGGAATTATAACTGCAAGAATATGGAGGAATTTTCCTGCCATAATCCAAGAGCACACATTTTCAGTCTGAAAACAGGATTTCATGTCTTTTGTTCTCAAAACGTTTAATACTTACCCCTAACCCCAACTCTGACACACTATGTTTAGGAAACTTTTATGTTATGATTGTGAAAATATTTTGATTGGGAAAAAAAGTATTTCATTAAGAGAGATTGAAGTTGGCCAATACTTGTCCTTTGTCCAGAAGGTTGGTGTGACCTTTGGTGACCCATCTTTAGAGGTGTAAGAACTTGAGAATGGGAACCAGTGCTGCTGTCAGCACATCTGTGAGTTTGTCAAACTTACCCATTTAGAAATGTGGAGGGGGGGAAAAGCAGTTCACTGACCTCGGTGAGAAAAACCAATGACAACATGCTTTTAACCAGAAAGTCATGTTTACCGGTATCTGTTACACAGAACCATGATTGGACATTACTCTTAGTCATTAAATTACACAGAATTTTAACTGTAATGTTTTTGAATACACTTGCCTCAACCAGTCAAAGCAACATTTAGCTGCTAGTTGTTAAAATCAAAAAAAGTTCAAAATACATGTGATGTCTAAAGTGACCCCAAAACATTCTTAGGAGATTGTTTTTAAAGCCACATTTGCCTTTTGGTCAATTTGACTTAATTGATTAATAAATTAGTCTGAAAAAAGTTTGAGTATCCGACTGTCAAAGGAAATCTATCTTTACTAAGTCACATCAGCACTTTGCGATATTTGTGTGTCTGCCATAAATTACATAATTACCTCACAGCTGAGATATCTGAAAGACTTGCAACATTTTAAAACTACTTATGTTTCCTGATAGAAAAGTTAAGAATCTTGGTATATTCACTCTCCTGCCTTTCTCTCCTTTTGTACTAGACATGGATGTCTTGTACCAAAGGATGTTGTGATGTGTGAAGCTGTGTGTTTTTCATGCAGCAAACAAGCCTTTTAGCAGCCAGTTGGAAGGAGCCACTAAATTAACCCTAAATTATTTTCTCTCTTACTAGTTGGTTAGCTTGAGGCAAGATGATTTGGTTATATTTAGACGGCAGTTCTCTTGTTTAAATTAAGAATAGATTGCAATTCGGTGTGAAAACCAAGCTGTGAAATGGCTAACAACGCATTAACCTTGGAGAGCAACTGAGCATCATTGAAATTCTGTTTTCCAAAATTCCAAATGCCAAAAGGCACACCAGCAGCAAAGCTCAATTTAGACCTCATGAATGAGACAGAACTGTTTCTTTTTAAGGGAGCACAAAGGGTACGGAAGGTATTCAGCCAAGTGTGTTCCAATAGGTCTTCATGTACATAGCCACACACACACACACACACACACACACACACACACACACACACACACACACACACACTCACGCACACACATACACGCACGCTTTCTCCTCCTCCCTGCGGTGTGTATCCTGCTAAATGAGTATTTCGCGGGAAGAAGAAGGCAGCTCCACCCCGGGAACCTCTTCCTCTCTCACTCTCTCTCTTGGTAGATTCACTCTTCCTCTGCCATATCCTGCCTTTCTCTCCTTCTCTCTTTCTTTCTGTTGTGGTGCTCAGTTGATCAGTTGCGTGCGCCACTGCCGCTTCATGAGGCTGGAGAGCCAGCGAGGATCCTGTAATTTGGAGAATAAACACTCGTGACAGCAGGCAGCTGTCTCAGAGGGAAGAGCGGAGGGACGCTGTGGCTCTGGATTTTTACCCACTCATATCTGCGAGAGACGTACGATGACACCTGGGAAGTTTAGAGAGGTAATACCTCTGGCATGAACTGCTTCTAATTGGTGTCGGAGACTATTAAGCCAACTCTGATTTGCCTTGAAGTCTGTCGGAGGGAGAGCTACACCTGTGAGGCTGAAAACACCTGGTGGTTTGTTTTGAATCACTGAGACGTATGGCGATGACACATGCTTCATCGCATGGTCCGAGAGGCGTCCACTATCCTGACTGCACCTGAAAAGGAGAAAATAACTGGCTTGAGGCAGGACGAGGGGAGTAGCCTGTGATTTCACACTCCACCTTACCCTGCTGAGCAAGACGAGCCGTTTCCAGGTGTTCAGACCTGACTCACCGTACTTCATCTCATCCCTTGGATCACTCTCTTGCCTCATCGCGTCAGCCGTTCCAGCCCTCTCACTCTCTTCTCATGGAGCTGCTCGAAACGCGCAACAAGCGGAGCCAATTTACGTGCTTCCGAGCCGCCTGAGTCAGATTCCACCAGCCGGCACTAGAAACAGAGAGCGGTGAGAAACGTCCTGAGCACTTGGAAGCTGTGGTTGAACCAAGAGAAGCATCATGTGGAATCAGTCCAGCTACTGTAACCACATACCTCATCCTGGATACCCCTTTTACCGTGCTCCATGCAGGTACAGTGGCACTACTTTCATTTAGTCTCCGCTTCACTGCTTTGTTTTGCAGTTTAAGTAAGCCATGAAGTCTTAAAGGGCCTCTATTTGGGAAAGACTACATGTTTTGGTGTTTTTCCGTTTCTGCGTGGAAAGTTCTTGCTGCTGTTCAGTTTCGTGAGCTTAATGGTTCAGTGTGTTTCTTCTTTGTAAATAAAGTTGAAAAGGATTTCAGTGTTTCCCAAAAAGGTTTGCAACCTAACAGGATTTTCTAGAATTTTTTTTTTTGTCTAACAAAACCATAAAAACCGGTTTGGCCTGTGCAGGATGGTAGTAGTCGATGTGGTTTGTTGGGCTGTGGGAGGTGGTGCAGGTTCACGAGTATATAGGTTATTATGCCAGCCTGGATCACTCCTAAACAGGCACCGTTGAGCCCCTTGAAAGCAGGCTATTCAATTATAACCATTTACATCCTGCAGGGAAAAAAATACATGAGTGATCTGTTTCTGTTTTACTCCTCACACACACACAGAGTTCTGGCTGCCAGAATGAAGTCAATACATTCATCACTTGGTTTCGGATGTGATCTCAAATGAACATCATCAATCCTGATTCCCCCGAGGGGGAGAGCAGACCTCCGCTCGCGCCGGTGTTTCTGCCGGACACTGTAATAGCCTCTAACCTCTGAAGGTGGCAGCGGCTCAGCCACCAGAATACTAATTCACAGTCACTAGTTGTCTAACGATTCATGGGTGTTGGAGCGTAATGAGAACAGCTTTTTAAAAAGAAAGGAGGAAAAGAAAATGCACTATTAATCGCGGGGGGTGGTGTCAGTCTCCAGTGGTTATTGGGCAAGAGGCAATGACCTGGACAGATTGCTAGGTCATTACAGGGCAGCACAGAGACAGACAAACATACCGAAGGCTCATTTAGAGACCAAATGTGGTTTTAGACTGGAAGTTGGATTACCTGG
The DNA here is from genome assembly GCA_903066825.1 of Alfaro cultratus. NCBI lineage: Eukaryota > Metazoa > Chordata > Actinopteri > Cyprinodontiformes > Poeciliidae > Alfaro > Alfaro cultratus. The sequence goes on along the minus strand of CAEFZX010002990.1, from coordinate 1,147 downwards.
TGAGAAAACAGCATTCACAAGGCAAACACTCAAACCCATTTAGAAAGACTCTAGCTCATCATTTGCAAATTTCGTGCAGACTTGCACGAAATTTCACCTATCATCGCAACATTTTCGCAAATCAGACCAATTACGCTAACATTTTCTCACCATTCGCTGCAACTTTGCTCCCTTCTAATTTCTTGAAAGCTAAGCCTGCAAGATGAAGCATGTGTGAAGCCAAGTGGTAACATTTGCCTTGTTTTTTTTTTTTTTTGTGAAAACTATTTTTGATATGTTCTCGCAGTATAAGATTTGCTTATACAGTGATCCCTCGCTATATCGCGGTTCACCTTTCACGTCTCGCTGCTTCTCGGATTTGCATGGTGCATTGTGTTCTGCATTCTGATTGGCTAAACAGTCTCTCCGCTTCTTCTCTACCTGTGTGTCAATAACGTTGTGGTTTAATATGTACACGTACGTAAAACAACTTGCCAAATTTAAGTTTGCAAACATAATCGATGGTGGCATGTCAATTTATAAGAATCTTTTTTGCCCAGAAGAAAAAAGAGCGACAACAACAACAACCGATAACTATGTTCTTATCTCGATAAAACACACCTGCACCGCGGCTTTAGAAGAAAAACCACTACAGAGCTGAGTCAGGATGCAGCGGCTCAGTCAGAAGAGCAGTGAAATACATGTGAGTCACTATTTGTCCTGCTGTACTTTGTATTTTTTATCATAATCATTTTTCATTTTCTCCCTTTCTAATCCAATGACTCGGGTCTCGGTGGGGCGGCGCTGATCTCCGCAATTTGAAGCCTTCAGTTCGTACAAAATACAAACAAAAAAGTTTATACGGTACTTTTATTTGTTAAACAAATGCTTGGGTCTGTAAAAAGGTTTTGTTCTTTGGTTTCAATGTATCATGGAGTATTTCATTGTATAATAATTGTAAAAAAAAAATAAAGGTTTCTACTTCGTGGATTTCACCAATCGCGGGTTGTTTTTGGAGCGTAACCCCCGCGAAAAACGAGGGTTCACTGTACTGTGTATGCAGTTAACAGTGATGGCATAGTTACTTTGGAAAAGTAACTTTAATCGGATTACTGATTACTCCTTGAAAAAGTAACTTAGTTAGATTACTGACTACTTTATTTGGAAA
>CAEFZX010002987.1:0-18959 GCA_903066825.1 Alfaro cultratus | reverse complement strand
AAATGGCACATTTCTGATGTATTAAAATTAAATACAATAGGTACTCTTTTATGGTATTGTATTAGCGATTAGGTAATTCATTCAGCAAGTACTTTTACTTTTAATACTTAAGTACTTTTAAAAGCCAGTACTTTTTGACTTTTACTCAAGTAAAAATATTAATGTGGTACTTTTACTTTTACTAGAGTACATTTTTGTCTGTGTATTTGTACTTTTACTTAAGTACATTTTTTGAGTACTTTATACAACACTGTTCACATGTGATTTTAATTGCGTTTCTTATTTGACGGAAATACCGCAATTGCAAAATTGTATTTTATTTTTTTTTTTTACATATATCAACAAAGTTCTGCAAACATTTGTGCTAGAAGTTAAACTTTTGTGTCACAGCAGTTAAAGCCCCACAAACACAAATACCGCTTTTGAAAAACATTCCTATTTGTAAAGCATTTTTTAGGAGACCAGTCACAGAAAGAAGTGTGATTTGTATCAATAAACTGCACACTTTATGTTCTCATTTATTGGTATTAATTGATGTTTTAATTAAACAAACAGTGGAGAAAAACAAACAACAGAAATTATATGGACATGTTAAACGTCATGAACTGGAATTTGTTGAGACAACAGCAGCAAGATGCGACTTCTCTTAAATCTGACAAAAACAGAAAGGATGTACTTTGTTTTTCAAACATCATGATCCTTTTCACCTCCAGGCTCTTCAGAGTGAATCCTTCACAACCCAAAGGGACTCCAGTTATACACAGCTCCACTCGGAGATTTATTCAATCAATCATCCCACTTTGGCTTTTGGCTTTGCTTTAAACACTAAAATGAAATAGAAAAAGACACATATCTGTTGGGTTTATTCCTTTCTGGGTGGAAATCATCCCCCAGTTCAGTTCCAGCTCCTAAATCTCTGGATGTTATCAGGAGGTTAAAGCTGGAAATGCCCAGAGGGAAGCAGCTCAGACCTTCCCAGTGTGATATCTGCTAAGTGGCAGCTATCACCAAGGCCATCTACCTCTCTGCCTCACTCCTGGGATCACCGAGGGCAACTTTTCTGCTTTCTTCTGCTCTGTGAGAGCATGCTGAGCTGAAACCAGAGGGGAAAACCACAACAAAGCTGGTGATGTCTGAGGCTGAGGAAGAGCGAGGAGCGGGGTTTCAATGGATGTTGGCGGGTTACCAGAGAGCACGGCCTCCACGGATTGACCCACTAACTAAAGACAAAAGAGTGATGATTCGAGGCTTTCCTTCCCCCCTGAAGCTGAACGGACCAGCAGCGCCGGCCGGCCCAGTTCTGGAGGCTCAGATAAATGAAGCATTCAGGCTTTTAGCGGAGAGCAACAATCAGGCCTGAAATAAGAAGCGCAGTGTTTCACACAAGGTGGAACCAGTTCCAGAGCTAAACTGGTGTTTTTTCTGCTTCAGCAAATGACAGGAGCATCTGGTACCAATGAAACCCATTAACCCAGGAAAACCCATTGAAAGACAGATAAACCAGCAGCTTGTGGTGGGCAGCGCTACCTAAAAAGTTAACCCTAAATGGCGACACCAGCACGGTATTTAGTGGAAACCAATGCAAAAGCGCTAACTTCAATTTAAAGTATGTTTTCCAGTGGAGGGCCCACAAAACCTAAATACTAACTCGCTACACCAACACAGTATTTTGCTAAAGAATTATTTTCAATTCAAGTATATCTGCCATTGTTGTTGGCCTCCACTAACTAAAACAGATTTGTTGCACTAATCATAAACATGAATTCTGCTAATGCCAAAGCGTTACGCCAACACAGCAGAAGCTAATGCACTGAATTCAATTCAATTGATATATTTCAGTGATGGACGCTAACTAAAAAGCTGGTTACACTAACACTGAAGCCGTACATCAGCAGCGAAGAGGAGGCTAATGCTGAAGTGCTAACTTAGATTCAGATTACATCAGACCTTAAATCGTTGTGAGCTCATAGTTTGAAACTCCTGATTTAGTTTTCCGTTCAGACAGAAACACGTTAGCGCGCCGCCGCTAATAAAAGTCAGATTAGCTGCAGAACAACAGGAGCTCATTGTTTCTCAGCTTCCTGCGTTTTGTTTTTGACGCTTCAGTCACCGTCTATAAACGGCGCTTAGACAGATGTGAGGTTTTGATGCAGCTGCAGGGGAGACATCAGGCAGGAAATGATGTCAGAGGGAGGGGGGCGCACAGATTCACTGAAGATTTTAATTTGAATGAAATGACTGGAAACCAAAGCAACACTGATCTCTTGTTTTCCTGTGAACCACTGAAATAAAAGCTCCAGGTTGCTGTAAAATAATTGGATTTGTCATGAGAACCTGGAGTGACAGACAGAAACGAGATGATTGTTTGTTTCATTCAAACTAAATTGAAATTGAAGCATCTTTCCTCTTATGCAGCAGGAGTTCAGATTGTTTATTGGTTTGTTTTTTATTGAGCCTCATTTCTAAAGCAGTGTTTGATTTTCTCTGGTTGATTTTCAGTATTTTGTCATCATTTTGTCAGACTGAAGTGATTTTTTGTTTTGTTCGTTACACCAGCAGTTTGGTCCATGATTTTCTGTGACCAGTTCAGCACAGAAGCATCAACCTGTTTCCTCTCTTTACCTGAAAGTCTCTGCTTGTTGAGCCTCAATGTGATGCAGCCATTTGCGTTGCCTGGCAACAGGATCTGGGATGCTGGTTGTAAATGATGCTTCAATAAATGGACAAAATCAACATGTCTGCCGAACTGTTCTGATGATATTCTGAACATTTTTTATGAAACATTTTGCTCCAGTGAAGGCAGGAAAAGAAACGGCGCCTCCTACTGCAGAGGTTCATTTTGTTATTCATCTTATTAAAAGAAAATTACATTATTTACAGAACTAAGTAGAAAAACTATATTTTATTTCAATTTAACTCTTTATGATTAGAATTGACGAGAGAATAAAACCTGAGTGAAGTTTCTCCCTCCACCTTATTTAGTTGGTTTGTGCAGCAAAAAAATTAGTTTGTGTCGCAACCATTTAAAAGATATTAGTAAGTGTTTGCACTTAGTAAGATATTAGATATTAATAAGTGTTTATAGAGGTCAGTCAGCCAACCAAAATTAAACTAATTTGGTGTCGATAAACTCAGCTATTTTTGTGCAGCAAAACAACTTGTTTGTGCTGCTTTTGCTTTGAAAATATTAATGAAAGTTTAGAGGTTAAAAGGTCAACCAGCTCCCTCACACATTATCCAAATCTAACAAAATTAGTGTCAACATTTTTATTAAATTTTTATCAATATCTTAAAATGATTGTGACACAAACAAAAATTTTTGCAGCACAAACGTTGCACAAATATTTGAAGCCAATGTTGTTGGAATTGGGTAACGTGGCAATGTTTGTTGACCTTTAACCTTTTATTGTTATTTTCACAGCACAAACAGAAAATGTTGCTGCACAAATGTAGCACAAATGTTTGACACCAGTTTTGTTAGATTTGAAAAGGCGGGGAGCGACTTGACTCGGGTGAGAACAGAGGGAGACGATGAGCAGCAGCAGAATAACTGCAGCGGTTCTGTTTCATCCTGCAGACGTCCTCCTGTGGGATCTGCGGCGTGACGCATGCTGCAGCAGCTGCCGAGGTTTCGCCCCTGAGGCTCCGCCGCGTCGCCGCAGGCGGCAGGTACGACGGCGCTCGGCAGGAAACACCCGGCGCGTGAGCTGTGACAACCTCCATCGCTCCCCACCGGGTTCCTGTCAGAGGCTGAAGTGAAATGTTCCCTGGAAAACGGAGAATATTAATGATTCACAGTTACGAGTCACATTCAGTTTAGTTTATAGATTTAATATCTGAAATACACAGAAGCTGCTTCCTCCAAATACAGTGAATATTGTAGTGAAACACCTGTAGACCAATGAAATCACAGCTACCTGCATCCAGACGTTAACAGTTGCTACTCCTGCTGAGCAAGCATGTGGCGACAGTGGAGAGGAACCACGATCTTTAACAGGAAGTTTTAAATGGACAGAAAGGAGAAGTATGAAGAGCGCTGAATCCCTGGGCTGCAAAAAACCAAACCAAATACAGAAATACAAGAGTGTCTTTCATATTAATGGTGCCAGACGGATGATGGAAAGAGACCAGGACCAGGACTCCTTTCTATGGGGAAACAAAGCTAATGACTGAACTCCAGAGAAAGATCCCATCTGATCTGGGAAGATCTTAATTATTCCCCCTTTGGTTTTTACATGAATTCAAACAGAAAATGGAGATATTTTTATGATAAATGAGCTTCAACCCACGAGGGTTTTATAATCAACCCTCAGAGACTCTGGATGCATCCAGTAATTATCGATGGTGTGTGAAGCAAACACACATTCATGTTCAGATCTCCTCAGAAGATGGGAAGATTATTTATCGACCTTCTCTAGTCACACGATGTAAATCATCAGGCATTTTCCTGCTTGGCGGGACGGAGACTGAGAAAGAGGAAAGAACGAACCGGAACACGGGAAGATCAAATCGTTTGTTTAGAGAAAATATATTAAATGAAATATAGAGATAAAAATATACAAAAACAGTTCTGACAGAAGTGGAAACACTGAAGACGATGAGAAGAACGGAGAACATAAAAACATAATCTTATATAGATTATATATAAAAACAAATACTTTCAAAATAAAACAGTTCTCAAGGGAAACAATAATGGAAATCATTCATATTTAGCTAAATTAGGTTGTTCAAAAAAGATGTTTAAGCTTTAAAAAACTGAAACTGAAGTATATTTGAGGCTGAAAAATAAGTCTGAAGTTTAAAAATAATTTAAATAACATAAAGAATAACTGAAAAAACCCTTTAATCTGAAAAGTAGATTTGAACTTTTTAATTCAGTTTAATTTTTTTTCTTTCATTTTCCAATTTTTTAAACAAACTTTTTGGCACCAATTTAGCGCCATACATATGTCTTCAGACACTATACCCAGCCTAATCAAAGCCCAAACTATAACATGTCCAGGAAGCGTTTTCTGAATAATTCAAACATCTGTGGATGAATTTGGAAAATCTTTGAAAATTCTCCTCTCTTGCGCCGCCTTGTGGCAAAATCAGGATGGAAAGAAAAGAAACAACAGAAGAAAGTAAAAACAAACAACTTATCAAATCAACTACCAAATTACAGGATTAGAGATCAACATTAATAAAATGAAAACTTTCTACTGAAAGATTTAAGGTTCCTCAATAAGAAATAATTAAAAGAAAAGACAGAAACAGTGTAAAAAATGCTTTATTATTCTGGGATGCAAGAAGGATGTACCAACCAGCTAGCTACTTAGCTTGAGCTAACTATTTAGCTGATATGCTAATCCTCTTGCTGAGAACCGGAAGTGGACTACCAAAATAAAAGCTGGGTGTTGTTAAACTGCTGGTGTTTCAATTTAATTGTTTCTATTCATCGTTTCTTTTCCACTCAGCATGTTCAGTATTTCAGTTGAAGTTAAATTAAATTTAGCTTACAGCTCTGTGTTTAGCTTGCTAACTAAATATTCAGCTTTGAGATATACGTTTAGCTCTATATTTCCTAACTATAATATTGAAATTGGAGCCAAATATTTAGCTTTAAACTCTGACATTTATATATAAATGAATAACATTGTACAAATACAACTTTAAAAAATGAATCCAAATTTGTTCTTTCTGCTATTAGAGGCTAAATAACCCACATTATTGCTGATTATTGTTGTCGGAGCCCCATACTGGACTGTGACGTATTATTTCAACAATCCGACTGATTCCCGGGTCACCAGGTCAAACCCAGAGCGCTGACTCTTTTTCATCCCGCCTGATGTTCTTCATCTCAGTTTGCCTCATCACCGGCTGCTTCCGTCTCATTTCTTCCTGTCCCGTTCTGGACGTCTGGCTTGTAGCGCTTCGACCTTGGGAATCACTCACTTCGCACCCAGACGTCATCTGTCAGCGCTGATGGCGGCCGCCGGCTCAGGGAAGGAGGCGTCTTGTTGTACCTGCCTGCCGAGTCGTTGAAGGCGTGAACCTCATTCTTCACTCCTGTTATTAACTCAGAGAGGTTTATTCATCACAGCCGGCCTCCTGGCTCTGGAAATATTGATAGATTCTCATACGTCTCATTCAAAGGCGGCCGATGTTGAACTCAGCTTGAACATGAAGACGATGCTTTGTTTCCCACTTTCAATGTTTAAATATAACGTCATGTAATTTAACATCAACTAACTGGTTCCCTGTTATCCGTCACATGGAAGAGTCCAAAGATCGGAAAAAACCTTTTATTTCACATGGATAGTTTCAAAATTCAGTACTGACCAATGGTTTGGTGTCCAGCTATACATGCGTTTCCATTAACCGTATAATTTTAACATTTAGAAATTAAATTTGCTTAATGGAAAAACACCAAATTAGAAATAATCTTGTTTTTCAATAAAAAGTTTTGGTTCTAGAATGAAGTGGGTTTTTTCCAGCTGTATCAAAATTGGTTTATTTTGCTTTTTAGTATCATATGAGTCACATGATCAGCAACAGGATGTGGCAGAAACAACAAAGACGCAAAGACAGGAAGTAGCTGGAGGTTGATGCTTTTTAATGACGCATCGCATAAAAAACTTATTCACATGAGATTTTAATTCCCTTTCTTATTTTAAAAATCACCACAATTGCAAAATTGTGTTTTGTGTCTTTGGTTTTTTTTACATTTGCAGGAATTCGGACAAAGTTTTGAACACATTTGTAATGGAAACGCAGCTTGTGACGTTGTTAACTCTGCATGAACATCCAGCCGTCGTCCAATCAGAAACCACTAAATTCATCAAATTTTGACATTAATTTAGAAAAAGGAAAGAAAAAACAAAGATTATTGAGGCAGATTGAAATTTTAAATTGACTCAATTTAACCAACTGGTTTTAAATCGTCGACTCCTTCAAACAGAACCAGTTTGATTTCTAAAGCTAAATGTATGTGGATACATTTAAATTAAATTAACAATCTGCTTCATCTGGAAGCTGTTTGAGAACAAAAATACTTATTTTTATTTTTTATGTTAGCTGATTTTAGCAGTAAATGGTTAAATTTGCTCATTTCTTTTCTCAGTGAATCTAACCGAACCTAAAAACTGCATGTGGGTGAACACTGTGCATTTTCAAAGCTGTTTGTAATATTTTGACATGCGTCTAATCCTGCTTTGGTTGCATCTTTATCACATCCAGAGCATATATGTTTTATTTCAATGGTAGGTTGACATTTGAATGCAAATTCTTTACTGTGGGAAAGAGGTGGAATAAAAACAAAGCTGTAAAAGCGCTGACAGCCCCGTTGGCCTCATTGGCACTCAGGTGTTCATCAAGGCTCACAAAGCTTTAGAGAAAACATCAGTTCCAGGCAGAGGCTGTTATCCTAGTGACTCTTCAGAGAGCCTGCGTAACTGGAGTTACTTCTGCTCAAATGTATGTTTCCCTCCATAAAAAGCCACAACGTCAGAACCCAAAAACATTCTTCAGCAGATAAGTGAGATGGCATTTTAAAGATGAATAGATATTTAAATGTTGCCCGGCCGGAGTCCAGTCATCCATATGGAACAGTGTTTCCCTGCAGATAGATGGTGGTTCTCCTCAGACCCAGCAGATGAGGGGAATCGATATGAGTGAGAAGTTGCTTCATGCTGATGCATCAGAAAGGTTTTCATTTACATACTGAGGAGAAATCTTTCACGCTCTGATTCTGGAGAAACTTCTACACATTTTTATCCACCTTGGTTTTGTCAGCGGACAAACAAAGAGTCAGCTGCTTTTTATTCATTTCAATACAGTTAAACTAGAGCCTGCGTGGCTCTGAAAACTGAGGCATAGCACTAATCATAAACATTAGCAACGCCTTACCAACATGGACGTTAGCAGAAGCTAATGCTAAAGTGCTAAATTAAACTATGTTGAGTAAAAAGACGGCTCTGCTAACCCCAAAGCACTAATAATAAACATTAGCTTTGCTAAGGCACTATATCAACATGGAAGTTAGCTAACGCTAATGCTAAAGTGCTAAATTAAACTATTTTTATTGGGCAATGATAAATAAAACTTTAGCTCTGCTAACCCTAAAACACTAATCATAAACAAGCTATGCTAACTCTACACCAACATGAACGTTAGCAGAAGCTAACACACTAAATTCAGCCATTTTAAGTTGTTAGCACTGCTAACTGAAACATTAGCTGCTCTAACCTTAAACCATTAACCGTAAACATTAGCTGCAACACAAACAGACCTTGTGTTGCTCTGTTAGCCTAACTGACCACAGCAGAGCTTCAGTCGATAGCATGAAGGACATCAGTAGATTTGAAACAGTTTACTGGAGAGCAGTGATGCATTCTGGGTACAGAATAAGCACCAGGGAGGAGAGAAACTAAAACTGCAGCATAAACAGTTTCACCCACATTGAAATAAGTTTGAGTCGTTTGGCAATCTTAAGTCTCAGCAAGCAGAAATGAATTATGGGGCTCCTCAGGGCTCCGTTCTCAGCCTGCTTTTATTTAATATCTACATGATTTCCTTAAATAACTATAAAGGACATGATTATTTAACTAGGCCTGAATATAAAATGGTTCAGCATCTTGTGTATGATTAATTTAACTTGTTCCACGATGGAACAAAGTTCAGATAAAATGTTTTAAAATAATATTTACCTTTAATAGTGATTTATATATTGAAAGGTCCATAATATAACCTGTAGAAGATATTGGATTATTTATCCAATAATAATTAGATTTACTGGTGATTCTATTAAAGAAAATCTTTGTTTTTACTTTTATGTAAATTATTACTGTATACAGTATAATAAGAAAAATGCTTGTAAATGATCAGCTCCAGAATTTAGTCATAAAACAACCAAGCAGCCAGTTTTCAGGCCTGCTGACACTGAAGTGAAATAATCTGACCACCAGGATAAATATGACCAGAAAGGTTTCCCTTAATCTAATCCCATCACTCTAATCCTTCCTCATTAATCTGACTAATTCTCATCTGCTTGGACTCACAGCAGGAGCAGAAATTAAATTAAATCTTCATGTTTACTGTTTCCTCCACATTTCACTGACACCAAACATTTATTACCACTTATTGAAATTCAGACACATTTATCTTAGACAAATATGAAACAGTCAAAACCTTTAATCTGACAAAACAACCAAAGCTTGTCTCAAAAATAACTGTAAAACTATGAACCAGAGAAAGTCGTCAACAGAAGAATCTCATTTCAGCTTTTCTTTGACTTCATAGTATGAATATGGAAACTTTATCTCAGATGTTTTAGGTATAAGATACGTCTCATTTCTGGTGAAAGAGTCGTGAGTTTTAATTGAAACTAATGGAAATAATGTCAGAGTGACTGATTTTCTTGTTTATTACACTGAATCGTATCATTTCTTTGACTAGAGGAGAAAAAGTCTTTTCATTCTGGTTTCAGAGTTTCTGATTTAAGTACCTATGAATGTCTCGACACCAAGGATACATGCAGTAGGAAACTCCTGCATTGTGTAAAAGCTCACCACTGTTTGGTAGCTGGAGGTCAGTGTCTGTCCGTCAGGATCAGGGCTGTCAGTCCCACAGCAGCTGCTCTGTGTTGGTGGAAAACTGTCAGGATCTGAACCATAAACTCCAAACTCTGCGGTAAACGCACAGAGCGTTTCTGCAGCCACGCAAAACTAAATCTGCTCCCAAAATAGTGTTTCTGTCTATACTGGTGCAGTTCACTGTAATAGTAGTATTAAGCATTTAGGGGAAAGAATCATGAATGTCAACGTCCAGGCAGACGCCGTTGTTTTCTCAAAGATGTTTGTGATTCCCAGGTTGTGTTAAATATTCACCACTTGCTTTTACTGAAAGTTGGAGGTAAATAAACAAAGATTTGCTTCTGAAAATAACTCACAAAACATTAACAAGTATTTATGGTCTACTTCCCAGAGCAAATATCTTAATAAGTCAAATCTAACTTAAAAGAAAACTTTTTAACAACATATAGGAGCTTATTCCTAATTATTGACTAAATACGTTTTAGTTCCACTGGCAGATTATTTCACTTATAACTAAATTTTTTTTACGTTAACACAATAATCTGCTGGTGGAACTAGTACTTTTTATTAGATTTTAAACACTGATGCATTCTGGGTAAAGAACGTGAAGAGAGGAAGTGGAACTTCTGCGTAAACAGTGTTCATGCCCTTCAAAATAAGAGCCAGAGTATATAAGTAACTACTTGAAGATTTTTTTAGAGTCGAGAACCAAAACTTCAACACAGATGTTGAACTTTATTCAACTGAACGTTTACAAAACATCGAAGGAAATAACAGTTTGGAATTTATTTGATGGAAACTCTAAACATTTACAAAGTTATTAGCAGATTAGCGTAAGTTTGCCAACCACTGCAGATCAGGAGGAACAAACCGTGGATAAACGATGGAGCTGAACAACGGAGAGCTGAACAACGGAGAGCTGAACAACGGAGAGCTGAACAACGGAGAGCTGAACGGAGAGCGGAGAGCTGAACGGAGAGCTGAACGGAGAGCTGAACGGAGAGCTGAACGGAGAGCTGTGTGAACGCCGGTTTGTTCCTGCAGCCACAGCGAGCCGCTGACTCTTCTCCATCACCGTTTTGCTTTTTCCTCCTGGCTCTCAGCGTGTGAACCATGTTTCTGCTGTCTTACTTTCAGGTTTCAGTATTTCTCTGAGATTCTTCATTGCCTTTTTTAAATAAGGCAACTATTTTATTCTAAAGATGAGATTAAAATGTGTGTGTGGGTTGGCTTTTCTCTTAATCCTCTTAAAATGATCTGTCACTGCTGCCGCTGCTCCTTTATACCATATTAATAAATCCTTTTAAAATGACACTGGGTTTCACTGGGCTGCACATCTGGACTGAAAACTGAAAATAAACACTTTTATCCCGGCATCAGTGAGAGAGAAGAAAAAGAAATGTGATATTTCACAGAGAGCGGGGAGGATTAAGTGATATCACAACATGGCTTTTCTGAAGAGGCGTCCAGGCTCAGAGACCTGAACCTTGTCAGAACTGTGGAGGTTTTATTAAATCAAACGAGTCGCCCGGTAGACCCGACAAGGCAGCACCGAGTCATCTCTGATAAGCTACAAATAATATTTGCTGTTCCCTGCTGCACAGAGAGACGGAAAGGACAAATAAACACAAGTCAGGAGGGAACAACAGGAGATCGACAAGATGATAAAAACACCAGAAGAAGTTTCTGTTTTTCATTTAACTTTAGGGATTTAGGATAGTCTGGAATCGGTTCTGTTGGGACTAAAACTCCACCATCTGCTCCACCTCCAGTTGCTGTGGTTCTGAGTCCAACCAAGCTGTTCCCCTCCTGGCCTGTGGGGGCGCTGCACCAAGAACCACTGAAGGAAACGACACAGAAACCTCTGAAGACACTGAGAGCAACTTCCTTCTTCACCAGATGGAAACAAGATGGAGGATCAGATTTTAGCGGTTGGAGGATTTCTCTCTAGTCTTTGGCTAAAAATCATGAGCTAGGCTAGCACATTTGTTTTGGTTGTATTTACCCAGAATGCCAGGCTCTGTAGTCCACTTCCTGCTTTTGGAGCGGTCTCCAGTTCGCTTGGCATTCAGATATGTCATGTTGGCGTACTGTTTAGCGTTAGCTTGCTGAATATCATGTTGGTGTAGCACGTTAGCATCTGCTAACTACCTTATTTGTGTATTGCATTAGCGTAAATTACTTTTATTACTAACCTTTTAGCTAGTGCTGTCCACCATTGAAATATCCCTTGTAGTTTTGATGTAGCAGCAAAGTAACAGCCAAATATAAGATTCAAATTAAATGAAATTAGAGTGAAATACTGAATCCAGCGGTGTTTGGGTTAGACAACCAGTGGAAACCTTTCCAACTAGCTAGCTAACGCTAGTTTGTAGGGTCAACAAGCCCCTGATGCTCTGATACGTTTTTCAGTCATTAGTGCCTCCACAGTTTGTTTTCAGTGACTCGGCTCTTGATGCTTCCTCACTTCCTGTCAGAGGCTTCAACAACATGACTAATGGAGTAAATATTTAAATCTCAGCCCTCCTGCTTTAAGCTTCCTCCCTGCCTCCCCTCTCATGTCCTTTTAACAAGATGAGAGGATGCTCCCCGTTCTGTCATCTATTTTGAGCTTATGTTTCCTCCATGCTTCTGCCAAGCCTCATCAAGGAGCATCAGCACGGAGAGCCGCCCTGCAGAGACGAATACATTCCTTCATATTAACTGCAGTTTTTCTAATGCAGCATGAGCAAATCTGAAATGATCTGACCTTCCATAAAACCAAAAATATCTCCCATCCTGCTTAGCCTCCTCAGTAAGCAGCTCCTATCAGGGCACTAATGTGTCGCCTTTCATTTTGATTTCACCGTCATTTTTAAAACTTTCACAGCTTTAAAGAGCGAAAATAATCAGTGAAACTGAAGATCCGTACCAGCAGCTGTGAGTTAATCTTCCTGAGCACCAGGAAGACGTGAGCGTAGGAAGATGATGAAAACCCAAATGAAATGAAATTGGGTTTATTTATGGAGGCCATCTAAACAAATTACTGTTGAACAAAGTGCTCTACAGAACATTAGAGACAGCGAAAATAAAGTAGAAAAGCTGCAGTAATAAAAAATACACACCAGGTTTTAAATGCTTATGCCAGCAGATCTCCAAGGTGCAAATTCCTGCATTTCGCCTCAGTTTTTTTTAATTATCATGACTCCTTATGCAAATAACACAAGAGGTTTTCTGAATTTAGTCAATGTCAAAATTAATCTGCAGATTCCAGGAAGCAACATGAACATTTTCCCAAAAGGAAACCTACTAGTTCCTGTCAGTACATCTGGGTGTTGGGTTCTGTGGTTCAGTTCTCCACCAGAGGGCGCCATTGGGTCGGTACCTTTAGGGTGGAACTCAGCAGGTGAGAGTTCAGTCTTGTGGGAAAACCTGAGCGCTCTGCTTTTCCCTGATGAGTTCTGCTGAGCGTTTTTGTGTGGTTCTTCCTCCTGATCAAATCTTTGGACCATCAACACCTGGAAATCCTCTTCAAGAAAACCACCAGGCTGCATTCACACCAGCCCCGTTTAATCCACTTTAATTCAACTCCAGTTGGTTTGCCTAGAAGGTCCGGTTTACTGTGGGGAGGTGTGAACGAACCGGACTCTGGTCCGCCTGGAAACCTCGGTCTGGGGTCAGTTGAAGTGAATTCTGGCTTGGTTTGAATGCATATGTGAACACAAAGCGGACCGGAAGCAGGAAGCAGACTACAGTGCAGGGCATTATGGGTAGATACAACCAAAACAAACATGATAGCTTGGCGCTAGAAATGGTGTGTGGTTTTAGTCAAAACCAAATAGAAATCCTACAACTGCTAAAATCTGACGCCTCCATTTCTGTTTACAGTTTGTGTAAAAGGAAGTTTGGTAGATTCTGTTTATAGGAATCAGAACTTCGTCTGCTCCATTTCCAGCTGCTGTGGTTCTGAGTCAAACCAACCTGTTCCCCTCCTGGCCTGTGGGGGCGCTGCACCAAGAACCACTGAAGGAAACCACACAAAAACCTCTGAAGACGCTGAGAGCAACTTCCTTCTTCACCAGATGGAAACAAGATGGAGGATCAGATTTTTGCGATTGCAGGATTTCTCTTTAGTCTTTGGCTAAAGACCAGGAGCCATTTCTCCTGCTAGCGTTAGGCTGCTACATTTGTTTTGGTTGTATTTACCCAGAATGCCCGGTGCTGTAGTCCACTTCCTGATGTCTCCTTATGCTTTCGAACCGAACCAAGATCGAGGTTTTAAGGTGGACCAGAGTTTGGTTTTTGGTTGGCTTCGCGTTCACTCCTCCCCAAATGAACCGGACTCTCCAGGCAAACGGACTGGAGTTGGATTCAAGTGGACTGAACTGAGCTGTTGGTTTCAAGAAACAACTTGTTACGACTCGAGAGAAACAAGAATCCTGTAAGACCTGGACTCTGTAAGCAATCTGTAAAAGGAATGTCTTCATTTTCCTTTACTAAAAATAACAACAGAGCCAGTTAGGGTAAATAAAAGTCGGTCAGAGAAGAGTTTGCAGAGAGATAATTAATGTAATGAAGCTTTCTCCCTCTGCTGACCTTATCTGGCTGACAGGCTCCTCTCTGCTCGCCATCGGCTTCATCTCCAATAAACCCAGCAGCTCATGTGCTGCTGCTGATGCGTTCGCCTGTAACACAATTACAGCCGACGACTGAATCCAGCCTGGAGCTGGGGAATCAATTTCAGGCTTTCTACTGGCAGCTCCGGGTCCGGAGGTGTCAGGAGGTGACGAGCTGCGGCTCATCACACCTGGAGGTGGAAGGAGACGGTGCAAATGATTACATGGAGCTTTCATAACCATCAGCAGCACTGGATTAGCCTGACGAGAGACGGAGACTGAATGTTTAATCAGAGCAACTTTCACAGCTGCAGAGGAAAGTTTGTGATGTGGAAACAACCACAGCGAAGCCTGAGAGGAGTCTGACAGAGCGCCGGGAGCTAAAGGTCAACGCTGGACGCTTTGTACGCATAACCTTTAAAAACAAAATGTCTGACACCAAACAAAAGAAACTTCAATTCAAAGTTCAACACAGATGGACCAAATCCAGCCAACAGTAAAGGAGAGTCTTTGAATGCACCACTCAGAGGAAAGTTAGCAAGCTAAACGTTTACATAAAGTTTACATGTTTAACAAAGAAATCAGTTTTATTTGAGTTTTTTCTCGTTTGTCTCTTTGTGATAATCTGAACCAGGTCCACCCGGCTGCTGGTTTAAACTGTCAGGACTGAGCACTTAAAAAGAAAAACGTTCTGTTTTTCCTTTTTTCATTTTCATTTTATGATGACAAACATTTTCATTTAACTTCGTAGGGGGGCTTTTATGTCCTGGATAATGGAGGTCGCAGCTGAAACAACCAATATGATTTTAAATCTTGAGGAAACTCATTTCTGAGCACCAACATAAAGTATTCACAGGGTTTTATTACTTCACCTAAACTACATCCAGGCGTACGGCGTGTTTGCAGAGTAACCGAATGCTTTAACGCAGCAATAATCTAATAAAATGCTCACACTTTTCTCCCCCAGGTTTGTCCTTGAGCCTCTCGGTGATTCCATAATGGGAAAGCTCTGCAGCGGAGATCCATTCATCTCCCAGAGTGGGATGTCACTCCGGACATCTGAGCCTCTCGTTTAATGTCTTCTTAGCGATAAGAGCCGGTTTAAATCCAGGAGTTTTTCTCTATCAGAGCAAAACACTGGAGACAAAGACAGAAACACAACTACAGCAGAACAGACACAAACAACAGGAAGCTGAGCGATAACATCAGCCTCAAAGCTGCTGCAGTGGACGCAAAGTTTACAGGACAGATTATGTCTGCTTCTGTTTTCAGTCCAAAACGTTCATCGGCTCTTGGAAGAAAACACAAAGTGAGCAATCGCTGCATCAGAAAACCATTTTTTAAAGAGAAATAGTATTAAAAATTCACTGTTCTCACATTTTTATACTTTCATTTCTGTTTCCACTGATTCTGGAAACAATAAAAACCATTCAGCCATTTTTTGGCGACTAGTAAATGTTTAAGTCTGGAAAATGATTAAGTCATAATTGTTGAGCATCAAGCAAATTAGCAAGCTAAATATTTAGCTTTTATTAAACTAAATAATTGGCTTGCTAACTAAATGTTTAGTTTGGAGACAAATATTTAGCTACAAGAACTTGGAGATTCAATAAGTCCAAACTAGACGGGTAAATATGGCTGATTTAGCTGACAATACTTAGCTTGCTAACTAAATACCAAGTTTGAGGCTAAATATTTACCCCAATGCTAAACATTGAAATATTTTAGAGTGTAAATCAACAAAAGCTCAGTGAGAAACTAACCTTCCTCCATTACAGCCATGAGTGGTCTGGTGAAGGAGGAAGTGACATCACACGTTACAGACGCATGAATAAAATAAACTAAACAAAGATTTTGTTTAAATAATAATTTATTGATGAAAATAAAATTAAGAAAATAACAGAATGATTTTTGATGGAATTAATTGTTCTTTTTCCTCCATGCTTCATAAAGTATGAACACTAATGTAGGGGGCGTGGCTTGCAGCAGCTCATTTGCATAAAAGTGACAGAACCCTATTTAGCTCAAAGCTGAAAGGAGCTCAGGAGAAGCAGAACTGAGGCGGTGAAATCTGGTTTTCTAAGGATGATTTTGGTTAAAACGTGTGAAGATCCTGTTTTCTGAAGCCCATAAAGCGATGCTAGCTTGTTCATGGAAGTATGATAGTCTCCCTTTAACTCCTCCTGAATGTTTCCATTCATGTCTGCTGATTGTTCTGGAGACGTTTCAGCCCTCAGGTGTCATCCTGCGGCTGTTTCGTCATCGGTTTCCATCCGCGGTAAAATGAGGAAATCCGTCCCAGAGTCTGCAGGTTGGTTCCATTCAGCAGCAGAAACGCTTCGGTTTTATCCACAGGAAATGACGAATTCATTTAACGACAGCTGTCCATCGAGTTCAGTTGACATAACAATCCTCCGCTGGTCACGTCTGCCTGAGCAGCTCGATGAATGCAGGGAGTCGTGTCGTCTGATCACCTGCCGTTCGCCCAGATCTAATTTGCTGCAGCGGCCTTTCCCCGCCTGACCTTTCAGTGATTAATGCTCAGCCTGTGGATCTGCGTTAACCTCCTCACACCGCCGCCACTCAGCCGGATCGCGCCGCTAACAACACGACGCTATCAGCGAGTCGCTGGGGCGCGGGGGGTCAGGGCATTCTGGGTAGGGGGTAATTAATATATATGACAACATATTAAATGGAGAGCACTTGAAGACTCTAACATCTCCCTGAGGAATTATGCATCTGCTGTTCTACTACAAGAGACACCATTCTTACCTTGTTTCCAGCTGCTTTTTATGGTTAGCATACGCTGAGCATCTGGTTAGCATTCTGAACGTTTCAGCGGTACAGACCGGCACCGGCAGCTGGACTCTAAATCCTGACTGGAAAGCAATGAAGAGTAAATTTGCTAAACAAAATTTCACACACATTGTATCTGAAGTGCAGCACAGTTCTGAGACGGCGTTGGTAGAAGCGTTAAGCTAAACGGATGCTAATCACGATGCAGCTAACACTCTTGTTTTAGTTTGAGTCGATCTAAAAGAGGCTTCTTACACAAACTAGTTTCTGCTGAACTAGTTCAGATCTGATTTGACAAAATAAAAAATACTTTGTGTTTCAGTGAAGGTCTTCGGTCAGAGGCTTCTTCAGATTCACTGTAACACAGACTGCTACAGGAGATGTTTCCTGCCAACAGCTATCACTATCCACAATGACTCTGAAAAACGTTTAATCTGATACACAACAACATTTAATTTTCATTTCAGATCAATAACATATTTTTTTATTTAAATTTGAATTGAATGGGTGAATATGGATTGTGGAGTTTATTCTCGGGACATTTTCATTTAATTTTCACAATTGCTCTTAACAATTTGGCTAAATGCTAAATGGAGCCAGATAAAGTTTTTAAATACAGATCTAATAACAAATTCAGGGTTTTAAAAAAAGGTTTTTCAAGTTTTTTCTGCAATATTTGCATTGAATTTCCACAAAGAATGGCCCTACAGGAACCAGTAATATATTTTTAGATCTGTTTTCCTTGATATTAGTGTGGCATCTGTTTATTTTTATCCATTTTCTTTTATGTTTATTTTTATTTTGAATCCTAAAAATAAATGCTGACTCATGATCGGCCATATTTGATCATCTGGAGGAATCTGGCTGCGGCCTGAGTCATAAAGACAAACAGCTCAAAGCTGCAGTTTTCCACAGTTTAACAAGGATAAACTGAAAATAACTAAAAGGCATCAAAAAAATCTGCATTTCTCTGCGAGCTGTTTAAGCTTTGAACGACGTTTCCGCTGTAAATTATTCCTGGAGCCGTAGGATCACCAAACGGCAGGTTTTTCTCAAGAGCTTCACAGATTCAATTCACTTTTTCAGGAGAAAATTTCACTGCTGCAAATATCAACGTTATGCTGCGTAGAGCAATGTGTGGATTTCTCCC
Organism: Alfaro cultratus; assembly: GCA_903066825.1. Classification (NCBI taxonomy): domain Eukaryota; kingdom Metazoa; phylum Chordata; class Actinopteri; order Cyprinodontiformes; family Poeciliidae; genus Alfaro; species Alfaro cultratus. The sequence continues at coordinate 846 of CAEFZX010002987.1, read as the reverse complement.
AGCAGAAAACACTTTTCATGCTTTTGTTTTTATTCAGTACTGTGGCAAAAATAGGAAACTAAAGTGAGAAATAACTATAAAGTGAAGCAAACAGAATAGAAGTGCTTCAGTGCTTAAATATTAAAATACAAACTTTTTTTGCGAGGTTCATATTTTGCTGCCAGCTTTTCTTTATAAATGAGGAAATTTATCTCAAGGGTATAAAAACTCAGACTCAGGCTCCTCTACTGGAGTTGATGGTTCAGTGTGACAATATTTTAGTGTATTCTACGTTGTTTATTCAGTTTAATTTTAAAAATCTGGAGTTGTGGAGTTTGTACTTCCTGTTAGCGACGTTAGCTTCCAAGATTGTTTGCCTCTTTTTTAAGGTTGCTGGTAAGTTTGTAAAATTAATTATTGCACATCTGGCAGCATAAATCTACATTGTCCAACTAAGTTTATTGGCAGAAATAGTTCATGATATTTTCAGTTGATGGAAATGTTGCCTCTGAGCTGTTAGCATATTTAAGCTAGCAAAAATACGCATTTGCTAAGAACTGAGAACTATTCTAGGTTTTATTCTTTATTCAACCACCATTGGTTGTTCAGTCTGACAGCCTTTTAGAGTATTTTATGTTGTTTATTCAGTTTAATTTTGAAAATTGGGAAACCGGAAGTCGCGTTATTAGCACTTCCTGTTAGCAATGTGCTACTATCAATCGTTTGCAGCTTTCTTTAGGCAGATCACAGCCTGCAAGTTGGTAAAAATGTTTATTTCACACACACACACACACACATATATATATATATATATATATATATATATATATATATATAAACACAGAAAAAAAATGTTTGGTGACAAAT
>CAEFZX010002983.1:0-18769 GCA_903066825.1 Alfaro cultratus | reverse complement strand
ACTCTAAAGTCTGATGGGTAAACGGCGAAAAGGTGAATTCATCACTGTTCCAGTTGAGAATTAATCTACTTTTTAAACTTTTCCTATTTTACAAAGCAGACCTGAACATTTCTGACCTCACAACAATGCTTTAAAAGTTAGCCTGGTATATTTAATTAATATTTGTGTAATTATCAAAGGAAATTACATAAGATTACTCACCTCAACCTGGAAGCAGATAAATGGCTGCGTCTCTGGTCAACATGACAAATCTGAATTATTGGGGGAAAATTAAAACTGTAATTATCTTTCTTTATAAATGAAAATGCACCCTCCTGAGAAATGGCTTTTCAATATGCTGGCGTTTCAGTTTGTCACATTATCACCATTTTATTGTCTGATGGGTAAACGGCGAAAGGTGAACTCATCACTACAGCAACAGTAGTCACTATTGTTTATAACAATAGGGAGCTGTTATAAACTCACCTTATGGCCACATGGTGAAGACTGACAGGATCTGAAATACGTAACACCAGAATGGAGAAGGTTAGTGCACAAAGTTTTCCATTTTGCAAGAGTTACCTTTGTCAGGCGCATCATGTACTTGGATGAATGAAATCTACTGAATGAGGAGGCACTATAGTGAGGATAGATGACTGATCACCTGAAGGTCAGAGGGTACAGCCGGCCACAGCTTGGGAGCACAGCTTACATGGCTAATCTGAGGACAGGTTCAACAGCAGGTCATAACCTTTAAAATGACCTTATCTCCTCTGTTATGACTTTCTGACCAGTGGATCTCTGCTCTAATTAAGATATGGACAACAGGGGACATGTTTCCTCCTTTCAGGTGTCGAAAAGGATGATTTATTGTTGTCCTTCAGGGAAAGCCCTGGTTCTCTTATCAGGGCGCATGGACACGCTGGGAGGGAGTGGTGGTTAACTTCTTAATGCTACAGGCAATCAACAAAAATATTCACACTCGACTTGATTTTAATGTGCAGGATTATCAGATCCAAAACAGCATTTTTGTTAGTCCACATTCACGTCTTACGCAAACTACATGGACTTTGCTATCCATACTTCTTAAAAAAAAAAAAGTGTAAATCGTAACGGATTACTGAAATAATCCAAGTTATCACATTTTTGTTTTAGATGGAAACAAGAAAATCGACTTTTTACGTGCAGATGTGCAAGCAAAGAGGAAAAACAATGCTGCGGTCCCTCAACCACGTGGATGACGTGCTATCTGTGCTAACTACGCATTCAGGGGCTAACAGCCACATAATAAACGACACCAGTTACTACATTCGAAACAACTAAAGGCAGGCACACACATAACTCACTTCTGCTTACCTAAGCGGATTAGTATTAGTCCAAATGAACGGCTGTCTGCTGGTAGGAATGCTTTGGTTAAATTCTCGGCGCGGAGTGGGACTTCTTCCGCTCTGTCAGTTCCTTCCTGCGCGTCAGAGCTGCGCAGTGCATCGAGACGCGCTGCAGAAGGGACCGCGCTACGGCAAACGCTGAACATTTAAACCACCATAATAATACATCAAATACAGCTGCAGTTCATATCTGGTACCAATTAATTTTCAAGCAAGTAAACCCAAGTAGTGTATTTAAACGGTAAAACGTGTTTCTGTCATTTTAGCTTAACTTTACACACATCTGAAAACATCATTGTGCAAAAAACAAAACAAAAAAAACAAAAAACAAAAACTGAATTAAACAATGAATCGTTCATGCTTAAAAAAGACATTGACGTCATTATAGTCGATTATTGTATCAAAAAGTGCCGCAAGATTATTATTAATAATAATAATAATAATAAAAATAAAAATAAAAAATACAATTCAGACATTTGTTGTAATTATCTCCAAAATGATGGTTTCCAAAGTTTTAAAATTGCGACTTAAGAACAAATATACTATACAGCTTATTCTGTTTGTTAATGTTTTAAACTCCAGCATAATTATTTATGCTCAATATCAAGTGATTATTTTATTAAGTTTTTCCTCTTCATGTCCTTGGTGTTTAGAGCGATTTAAATGTAGGATAAAATGGTTTTATTTTACATTTTCCTTTCATGTATCTCTGCTATTAATTACTGACGCTACTCGAAACATTTTAATACGTACCTAAGGATGGCAGAATATATTATCTGACATATCACCAAAGCTATATTAAATAATGTAATTTCCTATGCTGTAAAAAATTTGTGAAGAAAAAAGAAAGACAGATTAATCGAACAAGTTAACATAAATTATGGATCAAATTAGTCCACTATGCTTTTCTTAAATTCTTCGAAGTCTTTTCTTCTTGCATTCTTTTGTAATTTATTCACAAAAACACACATTTACAACCATGCATGTAAAAAGAAGAAACATGAGCTAAAGAGCCTCCATTGTGGGCCCTCTGACAGACCACTTCACATGACAGATGCTAAGTTATTCACACATGCATTTAGTGCAAATGTCTCAAGTCAAAGTGCACGCTCAAGCATGACGGGCTCCACGGAATTTCTGCAGAGATCAGACACGGGACATGCGTGGAGCCGCATGGTGCACACATAAACTAACAACAAGAAAATACATGCGGGTTTTGTTCGACAGTTATATACAGTAAAATTCACGCAATATATTAATTTACATCGTCTTCGAGCTGCAGTGGAAGGACAGGTTTTTTGGGGGGGGGGGTTTGGAGCTCATGCAAATTTCATGTCACTTTCATGGCTACAACTCATGTAGGCCTATTGAGAGGAGGAGGACGACGGGCCTTGATTCTCTGAGTCGGAAGGATTGTTCAGGAACTGTCCGGTTGCTCCGACGTACAATCTGGATCGCATTGGCCATTTCTGGAAAAGCAATTTTAATCTAATATAAGTTTAAGTTTTAACAAAAATAAATAAATAAATAAATAAATAAATAAATAAATAAATAAATAAATAAATAAATAAATAAATAACTGATATAATACTGCTCACCAATTTGACAAAAACATCAGAGTTATGTTCCAGCTTTATGATGATGATTAATAACACTGACCTTTACAGGGTGCAGGTATCCTTCACCTTTCAGTGAGTGTAACGCTTCTGTTTGTTTTGTGCTCTCTCCTTCATCTGCGCCTTCCTCCTGCAGTGTTCGAGTCAAATGGGCAATATAGGTGGTGGCTAGTATCAACACGTCGAGTTTGGACAGCTTGGTATCCGGCGGCACCGACGGTAAAGTCCTCTGGAGCTCCAAGAACGCGTTCCTCAGCGTCTGCACCCGGCTCCTCTCCCGCGCCGCGTTGGCCGCCGCCGGGCGTCCTCTGCCGCCGAGCGCGCCGGGCTGCAGCGCCCTGGGCCGGTGCAGCTCACCGCGACGACGGCCGTCCGGACTGGGGCTGGAGCTGGGACTGGAGACCGGGCTGTCATCCACATCCACCACCGAGCTGGAGCAATTACCACCGTCCATTTGAAGCGCCTCACTTCCAACCATATGGGTATTACAAATCTGTAGATTTAATAGTAGACAAATAATAGTATTTATTGATGTAAGACACAACTTGGTTTATTTATTCTAACTATTTATTATTTCTCGAGAGTGTTAAGTTGAGATTCTGCAATAAACTAACTTAAAATGGAGTTGACATATTTCTCCGACTTTGTTTGCGCAAATATTAAAGCAAATTAAATGGACAAGCCTGAGAAATGAAATAGACAGACATTTTTTTACAGACATCCAACTATTCTCTGATTGCTTTTTGATCTCCCTTCAGCATGATTTTTGACCATATAACTGTATGTCTGTAGGTGGATTTTACCTCTGGTATTTATCCAAAGCGCTGCTTTGATAAACGTCATGAATACAGTCCGAAATGGCCTTTTGATTGCGCAGTCGCTTCCTCAAGCTGTATCCTCAGTCTCCTCAAAATGCGCGCATCCAACTCCTCACCTGTGTGCGTAAAAGTCCCCGGAGCTCCTAATTTATTGGAAACACGCGGCACAAGTTCTCTCCAGCGTAATTAATCACTCTGCCCATAGCCTGTAGCACTGCCTCACAGCGGAGAAGCCTGCTCTTCGCTGAACTTTTTTCTGTCTGGGGTCTTGTTTTCACCGCCAGAGGCAGGGTTCTCCTTTGCTTTTAACTCGGACGGCCGTAACCCTCTGTAATTGGCTGCGAACTTGACGCTGTGGTTTATTTTCTGCTGGGGGGAGCCTATCAAAAAATTACATCGGGAAGAAATTTAGACCGTCATTCCAACGACAAATTGAAAAAATAAAAATAAAAGAAGAAGAAGCTCCTCTTAGATTTAAATGCAAGTGAATTGCTGTTTGCAAGTGTTCAGGAAAACAAACAGACAAGTGTAAGATGATATAAAATAAATCTGCTTTTTTTGACGAATTGCCAGGCTGGCTTGAGTTGCAAGCTCATTGGAACGACTAATAAATAAAGTCCGGCGCTGCAATCAACAGGCGGGCCTTTAGGAAATTCTTGCGAGACTCATAAATTAATCACTCTGATTTCCAGGGCTCCAAACGGAGATGTCGGCGAATTAATGAAAGGAATTATTCATATTATGTATATTCTCAGACTGGCCTCAATAAACATTGTTTTTATAAGGATGGGGTAACAGCGCTGCTCCGGGCCACTAATTATGAGTTGGACTTTTAAAAGGTTAAGTAAGCTTGTTCCCCTAATTACCCCTCATCTTACAGGGGTTACCCGGCCACGTGGCTCCTAAAACACTGTTCAGATGACAATAAATACATCCTCATTGTTTCAGATCATTCATCAGACTTGTCTGAATAGAAGCATGTGTTGTTAGCTTATAGGACTTGTAATAATAGGGCAGGCGAGTCATTTAGATTATGCCACATTTCATCCAATGGTTCACTCATTTAACCAAAAAGCATTTTGAAGAGAGAGGGAAAAAAATATACACGCAACACAAGGAACAGCATGAGTTGCAAATGATTTATTTGTGCAGAAACTAAAAATCTAGAACTGCTGTTTTGCTCATTTCTCTTTCCCAGGTCGTTAATTCAGTCAGCTGGTGAAATCAAATCATTAGAGGATATGCCATGAATTTCATCCACTGCAGCTACAGAATATTTGGCTTAAAGATGGAAGGTGTTTAGACAAAAGCAGGGCCGCGCTGTGTTGGAATCTGAAGATAGTAGGGATTCTCAGGACTTCAGACTGATGACCTCAGACAATGGACTTAAAGACTGACTTTGAACCGGCCTAAAGGACCGAAAAGGCTCCTGTGGCTCCCCGCTACGCATGTCGCTGGGCCGGTAGATCTGAAGAGGATGTGAACTCTGACTTGACTCTGACTCTCCGAACCCAAAGTCATCTGCAACACAAACAAACTCACATACACTGGAGAAATTCTGACGTGTCCGAACACATGCAGGCTAAAGAAAGTAATGATGACTCAGAGGGTCTAACATGTAACTTTCATTTGGGTTTCTCTGTTTTTCTGAATTGAAAAGAAAGTGAACAGTGTGGATTAGGGAGATTGTTTTGGATTGTAGCCACAAAAGAAAAAAAAAATTACATCAAAAACTGACAAAAAAAAATCTGACTGATTAAACCCCTACCCCCCGGAAATCCAATAATGAGTAAACAATAGTAACTGATTCAATAGGATAAGGAGGGACTCACTTGTGGGAGGATGAACAACCACGGGCCAAGTCAACATTGGATTCTTCTTTTTTCTCTTTTTGCTTTCTTTTGCCGCTTTCCAGTTAACAAGGAATTGCCTGGTTATCTCGTTAATGTCTCTACCATCAAGAGTGCCTGTGTAAACAAATGTATAATTGAAAAAAAAGGCATTTACTGTTTTTTGTATGTATGATTTTTTTTATATATATATTGAAACAGCTAGAGTAAAGCATTTAAGTGTATTTCTGTTGCTCAAAAGGACAATTAACATTTACCAAGTTTTTGGCACGCAACTATAAGGCGATCTCTGTACTTTCGTTGTTTACACACAGGATTTCCACTCAAATCCAATTTGAGCAGCTTAGGCCAGAGCTCGAACACGTCCTCCAACTCCTTCAAAGCAGAAAAATATCAAATTAAGGTGCTGTGTTTTAATCACTCCTGATCTGTGTCTTTACTGTGATGCCTGGAAACTAAAGAGGAAATCATTTCAACTTTACTTTGAACAAATTAATGTTTGTCTGCAATAGGATGGCAAATCAGAGACAAACACATGATTAAGCGCCAAAGAAGTGGTAAAAGTGAAGGTTAGTGTGAGGTACAAGGGCCAATAGAAAAAGGCATAAACAACACATCAGTCTGTTTTAATAAACAGTGTCGCCGGTGTCATGTAACTCCTAGTTTTCTCCTGGGGGCGATGCAAGGCTGGGTCCTCCAGCGACTTGCCTGCAGTTGTATGTTTATCTAAAGGCACATTAATCCAAGCCTGGAAATATGAATACTCTCTGGACACGCTCTGATTGTTCATTGCCTTCCTGTCTTGGCCAAAGCGCTTCCACTTTTCCAGCCTGAGCTGCAATCAGTTCAGAGGGGACCCCTTGAGCACCGTGCGCTCCCAGGTTTTGATAAATGATCGTGTCAGGGCCGTCACTCAGAAGGTCCTCACTGAAGAGGAGCCCAGCGCCAAATTGCCCCCCAGCGCGGGGGCGTGTGGAGCAACTCAGGCTGGAGACTCGCTGAGCTTGATGGGCCAGTTATGAACCTGCATTTGACCAGCGCTTCGATTCCTCTGTCCTCTCTGCCCTGCGCGCTGCTAACAGCCTCTGAAGAGGCTCCCCATTTGTCACCCCGGCTGACTGGCTGTCATAATCTATTTTAAAAATCCATAATGTTTCCTCAGGATTTTCACCAAATGTTGCAGAAAAAGAAATTGATCCTTTAGAGAGCTGTCTTTGCAGGATCAATAGAGGGAGACGGGTTGCATAAATTATAGGAAATATTTGCTGGGAGTGACATGTACACTAGAATTAACTACGTCAATGGTCAAAAACAGGAACTTATTTGCATTAAAGAAGAATAAGTCAGTTATAAAATGTTTGCAAAGTGCTGTCAGAAATATGGAGTTTTTAATCAACCTCTTTGGTTTGCAAATCAATTCTGGGTTTCACCGTATTAGACAAATCTTCATTAAGCGATATTCTCTGAGTTCAGGATATCAAACACTGGGTCCTCGGGTTGGGAAGAAAAAAAAATCCAGCCTTTCAAGGAAAGAGAGAAACTTGTGCTTGTTAAAAGCTGTCAGTGAGAAAAGTCTCTGGGGAGCAGCTTGCTGATTTGCTGCATAATTTTGATCCTTTGTGTGTTGAGCAGACTGGGTACCTCTGGTAGGGTTTTTGCAGGATTTGGTTCCCTACATCCCTGCTCTCCATATCATTTCACACACCGCTGCAGAAAGCTGCCGAGCAATAACAGAGTCAACTTCATCAGCTAATGAATGTGATTTTAATTTACATTGTCTGCATACTTTCCTATTATGTCATGCAAAGGATTTACACCCCAATGTGCTATGGAGATTTTATGTGACAGGCGGTGACTGTTTGCATGAAGGTGGCCCCCTTCCCTCTGATCCCCCTATATAAAATTCAGAGCAAGCACTTGCATTCAAAAGAAAACAGAATCTCCTTGTGATTACGATAGTATGAATCCAGCTGCTTTGTGAATACTTGAAGGTTTGAAGCCATTTTTGCAAGAAAGTCATAAGTAGTTGCATTGAAAGTTTGCCAAATGCTATGTAGAGGATAGAATCTTAAACGCACAATCCCCAGAGTGAAACATGGTGTGGTCAGCATCATGCTATGGGGATGTTTTTCTCTAGAAGGAGCAAGGAATCTGGTCAGAGGTTATCTGAAGATGCAAGGAAAAACGGAATGAGGAGGTTACTCGACCATTTGAATCAGCTGTGTTGGCAGAGACATTAAAATTAGGATTCGTTTGGGAGATTCCCATGGTATGAGTGGATACAGGATATTCGCTTGTTGGAATGACCTAGTCAAATCCAATTTCTAATCTGTGAGTCTGTGTTTTCCATTCAGTTTGGTTTACCAGGAGGTATTTTTTAAAGAAGATTGAGCAAAAATGTCTCTACAAAGATGTAAAAAAAATAAATAAATAAATCATGAATTTTTCTTACACTTCACATTCACGCCTCTCTCAGCTTTGTTCAGATTATCTCCCAATAGTCAAGGTGACTTACGTCAATATGAAGCAATTTGTTCTTAGCAGCAGAAAAATGCTCGAGTTCCTTCAGCACCGACAGGTCTTTGATGTCCTCAATGTTATTGTTATTAATATTCAGCACACAAAGAGATTCCTGTGCAAAAAATTCATGTCAGTGGGGAGAGAGGAGTTCATATTACTGATACATTAAAATACGTTTGAAGTCAAATCATCCTACAGTTAAATATAAGACAGAAAGAATAAAACAGCAAATTGAAACTGACATGCAATTAAAGATTTTCTTAAAAGGAACACATTGGAGGGTTATTGTATGTGTTGGAAAATCACATAGATTCATGACAATAAGTTTTCCGAAGCTTCTAGATTTGTTGGCATTTATATATCAGAACTACTGCCGGTGCTAAATATGCATTTCTGTATTAGCTTCCAGAGTTTGCAGAGACTCACAGTTACGTTATCTAAACAACCAGGAGTAACAGAAGCCTCTTTGGTATCAATGTTAAAAAAGGCACTCATTAAAAAAGGAGCAGACTTTGTGGCTATTTCTGCACTGCGTGATGTGAAATGCAGGTCATACAGCAAGAGCGAGGACACTCATGGGGTCAAAGAGCAACTGGTCCCCTTTCTCCAGCTGTTGATTCTCCAAGTGAAGCTCTTTGAGTTCACAGAGCTCCTCCAAACCCTCCACCACTGAAATTCTGTTCCTACTCAGATACCTGGAAAAATAATATGAGCAGGAAAATCACCCATATGCCTTCAAGCTCAAATTGAGGACACGGCACAGAATATAAATCCATTAAAAGCGTCTGCGCTCACAGTTTGGAGAGTTTCCTCAGGTTGGAGAGATTATCCATATGAGTGATGTTGTTGTTCTGCAGATACAGATGGGTGAGGTTGGAGGCAAAGTCCAGGCTGCAAATCTTTGTTAAGCGATTCTCAAACAGGTAAAGCACAGTGAGGTTCCTGCACATGGACAGGTCTCCCTAAAAATTTCAAAAGTAACTTAAAACGAATAGTTGGGGAAACAAATAGAAGCGAAGGATAAGTGATGGTGTCGGCTACTCACAATCTCCTCAATGTTCTTGTTGGAAAAGTGGAGATGGGTGAGGGTCTTCAGGTATTGCAGAAGAGTGATGCCCCTTCTCTTTTTGAAGTGTTTTCCAGATTTAGCTATGAGATCTACGGTCAGACATGCCATGTTGTCTTCGCTTCAGAAAGGGTCTTTCTTCAGCCAATCGCAGAGCCCACAGCACTAACCTGGCCTGTTTACAAGAAAAACACATAGATTAGTTGAAATAACAAACAAATTCCTCATAAAAACGGTCTATTAGTTATAAATAGCTTCTATTTACATTTTTAAAAAAAAATCAGATATCTAAATCTCTTTTTTTGCTGCAAATTTATAATTAAAAGTAACAAAAGGACTTCACCATACTCAAAGAGGTGAATGTTTTCTAAGAGGGCAAATGCTTTGGTGACCCCTCAGTTTGTGTTGTAACCATAGTGACCCCCCTCCCTCTATGTGCCGTCTGAGCTGCTTCCTCTGCTTCCTTGTGTTCAGATCCCAAGGGACTTTTTATGAGCTTGACCTTACACCGAGGTATTAAATTTTGCACTTTGATTTTACATTGCTTGCAGAATAGGTTTTACTATATATCACCTCTCCACCTGCTAAATAAACAGCTGTCAGCATGTGTGGCTACTGACAGATTACTACACTGGCCTTTAGGCACACGCTGGAGGGCCCAAAAAGTGCAGGGAGGTCCTGGTGATATCAGAGACATGTGATATACTCTAGAATTGGACTAAAAATCAAATAATTGCAAACAAATATAATTTGATTTAAAAAGGGATGTGAAATAGATTAAATAAAAAAAAAAGCACATAACCCACTATTAGATAACATTCAAATTAACAAATGAAAACATAATTGACAATATTAAGAACATTAACCCAACACAAAATGCATGCTACGGCAACAAATAAGGGACTAAATGAAACCAAATAACATTAAATTCTTGAAAATATCTGCAACATATTTAATCTCAAAAGTCATGGAATGAGTTTTGGAGATTTAAACATTTTTCTGTATACTTTTTCTTTCCATTCTTATCCAGTTCTGGACAAATCCTTAAATCAATAATATATAACAGCCAGCTAACCAGGTCCCTGAATCGAAGAAATGCAGCGAGAGCCTTTATTTCTCTCTTTTCTCATAAATGACGTGCAAAACTCTCAGCTGTGCCTTTAAATACGTTTTGTGAAGTGAAAATTTAATTTGAAAATTAAATTAAATTAAAAGCGCACCACGACACGTTTGCATGAATTGAATAACAAAACCATTTAACGCAATGCCTCCTCACGAAAAGGAGTAAAAACTAACAGATTTAGTTTTTACTAAGCAAATACCTTAAAATGTATGTAAAGGAAGCAGCTTCGGAGAAGTTAGAAAGCCCGTCGCAAACAAAGTTTGTTTGATACTAGCACGTGGTTGTTATGGAAACAACGCAATTCTGGTAGCAACCAGAATTTACAGAATACGGCGGAGATAGTTGTCTTTGTTCTTTTTGCAATTTAAGTTGGTTTAGCTTGAAACGAGCCATTAAACTATTAAATACAGAATCATATCCTTTAAACATTTTACGTTTTGTTACGTTAATTTATATTATTAAGATCAAAAGACATTCTAGATGAAAAGTGCTTTTGAATTCACTTCCCTCTACTTTGCAAAACGACTTAGCTTCAAGTCTATTAGGATAGGCATCCTATCCTAATAGACTTATAAACACTTGTTTTTACTCATTCTTCTCTGCAAAAAAGCTTAGGCAGATTGACTGGAGTGTCTGTGAATAGCAACATCTAAGTTATTGATTGATAATTGGATTCAGGTTTGGACTTTACCTGAGCTATTGATTTCAAATTCTATCTGTATATTTGGGGTCCTACTGGAAACTCCAGTCTGAAGTGATCTTTGCATCCTCTTACAGGTTTTCTTCTAATGAGCAGTCAATACTTAATCAATACTCAATCTACCAAATCTGACCAGCTTCCCTGTCCCTGCTGTAGAAAGACATCCCACAGCATGATTGCCACACGATGTGGCATATATAATATAGACTTGGTTCACTATCTAGATTTAGATTTTTGCATTGCATTTTGGCTTTATCTAGTAGTTGTCCTATCAGTAGAAGCTGTAGATCTCCAGAATTAATAAGGGCCTCTCAGATGACTCACTCCTATTAATGCTCTTCAAGCTTTGTATATTGTTTTATGACCTAAAACTGCTTTAATATTTCTATATCATTCTCCTTTACCCGTCTGTTCACCAAGAAACCTTTGAGGCCTTTTCCAGAGCAGCTAATTTAAAATAGATTAATTTACACACAGAAAGACTCTCTCCAAAAACTAATAAATTGATTTCCAAAAGAATGTTTTTATTTTTAAAGTTTTGTTATTTAGGGGTGTTAAGGTAAATAAAGGTTTCGCAAAAACAATTACAATCACTTTTTAGATTTTATTTAAAAGGAATAGTTTAAACAACTAATTTTCTTTTATACTGAATTGCATAAGGAAAAGCAAAAGTAGAAAGGACAAAGTGGGATTATTGATTTGGCAAATGTGAGTTTAAGAATAAACAGTTATATTTTTATAATCTACCGACATTATACAAAGGCAGAGCTACTTAAAAACCTTTTTGTTTTAAGCATCTCTTTTGCAGTTTACATTGCCGTTATTGCTACATTACAGAGATAATATTTCAGTAAAACACACCAAGTCAGGAACCCACCACATGCAGTGACCCCTGCATTGTTAATCTACATCATGCCATGACCTGAGCTTCCTGAGGGAGGGACCGCCCTCTACTTATGCAGGAGCACATGGTGGAGAGGAAGTGTTGTGCCTCCACATTTTTGGGCTTCGTTCTCCATCTTCACACACATCGCTGCTTAATTCGTCACCGGCCCAAGCTAAACATCTCAACATCTTACCTGGGACATTTGAACTACAGGACCTTCTTTCGGGGTCCGTAATCGATAGCTACTAATCTCATTAATCATCTGAACTCATGGCAGTGTCAAACGTTTAATACATTCGCCCTTTGAAGGAATAGGGACGTACTGTGGAGTTAAAATACAAAGAAAACAAAAAAAATATATGGCTAATGGATTTTTGGCTTTTCCTAATGCAATTTTAGTCATGCATGCAAATGTCCATCTGGAGATAATCATTATGTTTACACACTGAACAAGTTCAGTATGTTTGGATGAATCTAAAGTAATGAGGAATGGGGAATAAAGGAAAACAATATTAGCCGTGCATATTTTAAATACTTCATCAGCACTGTGACAGACATCTACTGAATTTATTTAAATATCTGGCAAAAGCATGAGCTAATCAGTGGGTTTTTGCAGAAACCTTATTTAACAAGTTTACATTCATAATTAAATTTAATATAACAGGGTTCATTTTTCTACCTTGAACCTGAAGACAATTTAGATAATAGTTCAAGAAAATTATTACAAGCAGTTGTGCCACAGCAAATGTGCATGAGAAACACCAGGCATCTCCTCCACTGCCCCACCGGGATTCCCTCCTCTGCAACACATGACATTACAAATACACATTAAACCATTACAATACCAGAAAAACAAGACACGACATGAACGCAAGTCAAAACAGCTGTCAGTGGAAAAGAGAGGCAGACAAGGTGGACGTTTGCCTCGATGAAGAGCAGACACGCGGGGTGAATGGACTCCTGTGTGAGCGGCTCGTGCCTCTGCGCTGCATCACCGCCTCCACTGTAGCCGGCGGCATCGCCGCCGCGTCTGCCGCTGAGGGCCGAGCAAGCGCGGAGCATGTGAGCCCGCAGGGACGTCCCAGGCAGGGCAGGCGATCCCCGCTGAGCCTATGCAGGAGCTGGAGTTCGTCATTCGGTTATGTAATGCTGCGAAGTGGTGGGAGCCAAATGTGACCACAGTGGGTTATTTAAATGTTTTGCTGGAGAGGGGTTTGCCCTAAAACACGTTTCATTTAGAGGCCTAAATATACACTGTGTATTTAGAGTATTTGGACAGTAATGTTTACCTTAACTACATTATTCAAATGATCCACTTTAACAGATTCAATGTGACAGATCACATAAAAATATATTCACGCAGGATGGTGCCTTTAATATTTTATTTTTTACTGCAGTTTTGTTCAACAAAAACCCTCTCAAGCAGAAATGGTGGTAATCTAAGCAGGAGTACAGCCAGCCATGCACAAGAAATAATCCCGGGATAGAACTGTGTTTTCAGTGTTAATTGGTGGATGTGTTGATTTGATTGAAGAGTTTATCTTTAATGACTTGGGACATCAGGCCGTGAATTGCCTCTATGGTCGTCTTGCAGCTGAAACAAAGCAGAGTGAAAAATGAAGATCAGCAGTCGCAGCGGCAAGAAAAAAAAAAAAAAAAAAAGAAGGGAGGCAGTACAGAAACGTTACATCTGCATGAGAATCACTCTATAGAGTTCCATAAAAAATATATTGTTTAGTTTCTTACATACACAGTTGCAGAACAAATGTATAATGACTATAATCTGTTTAAATATTTTAAAAAGCAGATGTATGGAGTTTAAAATTATTCCATCTTATTAAACAACTTGATTTTAAGTTACAGGCCATGTAAAAATATAGTTAGTGTAAGGAAAAGGATGCATTGTTTTTGACATTTTACACATAAAAATCTGAAAAATGATGAATGCATTTTCTTTTTCAATTCACTACACTATGATAAATCTAAATGAACCAGAGTGCACCCAGTTGCCTGCAGAAGTCACCTTCTTACTAAGACAAAATTTTAACTTTTTGACATACATGGAAAACATAAGACTAACACAATACAACATAGTACTGTGGGGTTGCTTTTTATAGATTTCCAGTAATCCGAAAACAGCATTGCTACAGAAGTATTAATTGAAATACTCCAATAACTTTACTATAATTTTCATAATTTTACTTGCAAATAGTTTAGAAACACAGTAAAAACAATCTCCATTACTATATACAGTAGCTTGTGTTACGAGTTTGACTACATTTGCAAGGCAAGGTAGGTAATTAAGTCAAACATAAGTGATTTAAAGCAAAAGTGTGATGGGTTTTTTAAAATGAAAAGATATCCACCTGTCTCGCGTTGCTTTGGCCAGCTTGTCCTCGGATTTCCTGTCATGCGTGTCGAGGCCGAGCATGAAGCTGCCTCTGCCCAGCTGGGCCTCCGACTGCTCCAGCTTCTCCGACAGGTCGAACACCTGGCCCGTGGTGTAGTCCGAGTTCTGTGCGTCCAGCACACAAACATTCACTTACACACAAAGAAACCAACCCATGCACAATTTGCCAACAAAAAACCAAGATAACAGATTTTTCCACATAAAGAACAGCAGCTAATCTGCCCAACAAGGTGCTGAAAACACTTTGCGAGCCGTGGTGAATGACTGAACGTCGGTGAAACGTTTGCTTAAGGTGAGGTCGTGTTTATAGTAGAGAAGGTAATTAAAACACAATGACTAGGGGGGCCAGACGAGGGGGACAGTGTAGCAACTGACAAAGCCTGTCACCCGCGGAGCAGCTTGTTCTTGACATCTAGTCAATTCATCTTCCTCCACAACGTCAAAGAGCTCCCTGCTTGGATAAGCCTGATGTCTGTTTAAGGTATTTAGAGGAGCACAGGACAGAGTTACAACAACCATAATGCAAATTGGCATGATGGGTTTTCAATATTCAGACCAAACTGCGGAGGGGGGAGAGAATCTCGTCCAACTTTACTTCTAAACTGTGTTAAAAAGTTCACATACAGCTTATTACTAAAGCCAACAAACACGGGGACTTAGCTAATATGCGGTAATAAATCACAACATCACAAGCTGGCGACCACATGTCCAAATGAGTTATAGTCTAATAATTAACCATAAATCAAAAATGCCAAACAATTAGTGTGCATTTTGATTCTTGAAGTTGCTTACACACCGTCAGCAGGCTGGAAGAACTTAAGGTATTGACCCAGTATTTATTCCAGAGGAGTTCCAGGAGTTTTCTATCAAGGGAAGACTTGAAGTAAGTCACCTCCAGAGCGTAATACCTAAATAGGACACGTATGAAGAAAAATATGAGCCGTGAGGGCAGAATCAGAATGCAAGAGCAACATTTTAAATGCAAATGTACTCACTGTTTACAGTGCACACCAAAATCCTCTATCTTATTCAGAGGGATTGTCTGATATTCTGACGGCCCCTCATCTGGAGGTTTGTAACCCTGAAAATTCAAGGTTGATTATTTACATTTATGAACAACATAAATAATAATAATAATAATTTAAAAAAAATCTAATTACTAAAATAAATAAAAATTAAAACAGAAAACGAACTGGTTCAGGAAATGTCTTTGCTATACCTTTGGGTATGTCCTAAAGGCACCGAGATTGACCTTCCCTGCAGAAATAGTCCGAGTTGGGTCGATCTACAGTAGAAAGGGGGGAAACAAAGTCAGAGGTCGTGAGATCCTCCTGGGACCGCTCAAATCTGGCCCCCATGAGCCTCCCACTCTGGCTGTCAGTGTGCTGAAAATACACACTTCATTATACGACGCCGCCAGCATTTAAGTGCTGCTGCACCAAATGAGGTGTACAAAGGATACATGTTTGCAACAACAACAAAAAAAATTTACAGAGCAACTTACAAAGCTGCACTGAGACATAAATAAATCTTCTCAGTTACATGTGTTTATTTTTTTTTATCAGGGATTCTGAAAGTTTCAGGGACTTAAAAGATAATACAAAGATAATTGGAATTTAAGACCTGCATAAGTGACTTAAAATTAAAATCTGTAGCTTATTTAGTAACCTTTTAGTCTATATATGAGCCACTCTATCATTTAAGTAAGTAAAATTCACTTTTCTAAATCATGAACTTGTGTATTTTGGCAATACCAAACTATTAGAATCAATTTTTACAGTCAAGTCTCTTTATATATAAACTTTCTTCTGAAGAAAGAGCTTAAAGTGGAACATATGAAAATTTTGATTTTAACTGCTTAAAATACAATAAAGCAGATTGAGCTTTTGCAGGGAAAGCTGAATGTCTGATGTGAGAGGGCTTTTTCCCTTCCTGCATCTTGAGCTGCAAATAATCAAATGTACAAATTTAAGACCGAAGAAAATATATTTCAAGATCCATTAAAGAAAATCCAATCATATAGTGTAAAACTAAGATAACTAACTTTTTAGTGACTTTATAAAGGCCGTATGTAAATAAAAGTTACTTTTTTTCTGGCTTACCACAACCGCCACAAAAGGTTCCTGAAACTGCTGGTTGAGCATCTGAGTGCTGACGTCTATGCCTGACAGCCAGCATCCGTAGCCTGGGTGACTGTGGTACCAGCCAATAGCATTTTCCAACCGACCGACCTAACACAACAGGTTATATGCATAATGTTGAAAGGTTAAATTTACAGCAATATTGATGGCAAGAAAATACTAAAACATGGTCTTTGATTAAAAATTACGTCAGACAAAAAAGTCTACCTTGGCAAAATCATTGTTAGTTTAAGTTTATTTTTGTTTTTCGTATAAAGGTAGAATATAGATATCATTGTTTTGTACCCTACAGATTTTTTTCTGATGTGAAAGGTATGTTCCCATGTCTTTCCCCTTTTATAGAGTTTCAAATAAAAATTCACCAAAGTTTCGCATAAAATCTACAGGACACAGAGAGACATAAAATAAAAATATTAACCATTTAGAAAGGTTGATCGTGAAAGGGTGTGGTTACCCCATCATGTTAGCTTTTCTAAAACACAAGTATAAACTGCCGTACAAAAAGTCTGTAAGCTGTAGGGTTTATTAAATTATTAAGGCAAGTTTTACCCTGAAGTGGCTTATTTTATAGTTTGGTTGTTCCATCTAAGACAAAGCACTCTGATCAAGAAGTTACTTACTAAGCTATTCTTGAATCACAATAACAAATTCATTCATTTATACACAGCATTCAAATGAACGGAAAAATCTGGCAGCAATCCACAGAAAGTTTTAGTGAACTACTTTTTTTTAAACCTGCATGTTATGGATTTTTCTAACCATGAGGAAGCCAGTTTCTTACCTGTTTGGCATTTTCAATGTAGGCGGCCATGTATTCATAGGCTGCAGCCTGGGCATTGACTCTGGTTTCTGTCCCCTCCACTGGCAGCGCAAAGCTGTCCATAATGATCATGGTTTCTCCGTCCACCTTCCCCAGCATGAGACCCATCACCTCCAGGTTTCCACCGGAGCGGGCGTGCATCACCATCTTCAGCAGGGCCAGAGCTGAGATCTTGCAGTACTTGAAGTAGTGGTGACTGGAGAGACAAATAATCAATCACAAATAAGCACTCCGTCTATTTAAACTGTTTTTACAGTAAATCTGATTTAATGCATCACTTCTCTAAGTCGTACTCTCATTTTATAACCATAATCAAATACTTATATATAATATTACATACACATTTTGGAGATAAATGTCTACAAATGTTTTCTGTTTTTCCAAAAGTGAGATGAATATGATTATGGCTCCAGATCTAGGTGATCTCTTGCCTCAGAATATGTTTACTGAAGCCACAACTCAAATGTAGACCTTTGTAAACAAACAACGAACTGTTAGCTTGTAACTGGCTAGGCTATAACTTAACCAGAACTAACAGAATAAACACCACAGAAAGTAGCCCAAACATCGATTTACATAAATGCTCAGCAACCCCCCCCCCAAAAAAACAGACAACACGATCAAACATACTCCTTCGTCCATGGCTTCGCGGCGAGGATTTCCTGCTGTTGTTTTTTGTCATATTTGTAAATTTCATCGACGCTCTGCACCTCTTGCATTCTGTTGGAGAGCTCCCATGTTTTCTGAGCCGTGCTGCTCCCGGCCATGGTGAAATTGAACGGCCAAAATCCACACCTGATGTGTAAAAAAAAAAAGAGAGAGAAGAAAAACCCAAATTCCTCCTCAAATAAGAGACGAAACCTGGAGTTTCTTCAAAGACTGTTGGGGCCTAGAATCCACTCGCTCAGGAAGCCATGACAGTTGGACGAAACCAACATAGCCTACTAGAAAATGTTGAGTGACCTTTGCTTCAGAAATCTACAGCTAATTAATCGGTGATATTATTTTTAATTTAAAAAAGTAATATTTAAGATATTAATGTGATTTACTACGAGTTATAATAACTAGTGTACGGATTACTCTTCTTAAATTACAATCATCACCAACAGATGGTATAGTCCATAGAAGACCTCAACTGACTGTTAAGGATACACTGCCATCTAGCGGCGGTTTTGCTCATACCTCGAAAAGTAAGATTCTCCTTAAATTTGTCAACTATTATCCTTTGAATCCCTTTGAATCTGCCAGCATTACTTTAATAAACAGCTGTGCTTTTATTGTCACTATGTACATGCATTAATGGAGAACATTTGGGAAGGAGAGTTAATATCTTTACTGTAGGGCCAGAAGAGAAAGGTGAAGTATATATATATATGGGTCAGTGACGTATAAGGATTTCCACCAGGCTAAAATAAAAATTTTAAAAATATGTATACCCATTGCAATTACTAG
>CAEFZX010002982.1:0-10115 GCA_903066825.1 Alfaro cultratus | reverse complement strand
ATATATTCTTTTTGTCCTGCTATCATGAGAAGAATCCTACAAGTAAAAGCTGATATCGATAGCTAACTTATGTTTAAATCTTGTTTGGCATTTGACTTTTCCACATAGGTAATTTAACTGATAACATTATGGCTGAATGAGTAAACATGGTAAAGTGCTGGTTGCCAAGCATGGTAGGTATTCTTCAGTATGAGGAGAGGCCACAGCTGAGCATGTGGCCTACTGACTGAACACAAACACAAGGGTCATTTAACTAATTAGGGCTAAGGGATGTGTGTTTCACCACAAATATTGATTTGTGTATGGAGTGTGTGGAATGTGAGCTCTGACTCCTGGTGACAGCAGTATTTATCAGGGGTGATGACTTTCTGGAAACAAAAATGCACCATTTTACCAGTTGACTTTCTGTCATTAGTACTCAAGATTCCTTTTGGAATAATATCAAACAATGAACATGCTTCAATGAACATATACTGTAGATGTGGAAAAGCTGGCTGAAAATTGGAATCCCCCATGACCTACAAAATAAAAAAAATATTTCTAAATATAATTATGGACTCCAACCCCATTTTCTCCTGCTCATAAAGGTCTGATTTTCAAAACTTAACCAAGGGTTGCTGACAGCACCCCTCCCCGCTTTTATGTTCAGGTGAGTTTTAGCCCAAGTCCATAGTGGCAGCTGTAACTCATTATCCTTCCACAGTCCGTGCCCAATTGTTTTTGCTGTGATGCAAGTGTCCTGGTAAGTGGCTTTAACATTTTTTTTACTTTTGCAACCCATTTCTAGGATTTGTCTTAAAATAATTGGCATAATTACCAAATCTCAAAAGTTTGTTACAACTCTTTCATGAGTTGAGAACATGGAGAATGATAGTAGGATAAAGGGAGAACAAAATAAGAATATTACAAAGTAACTAAGGAGGTTTGTGTCTGGGCCCTACTGTGATGTATGTGTTCATTTTTTTTGCATTGGACCACACTAAGAAGGGGAAGCAAACAAGATTTGTTTTAAACAGGTTTTCATAATTGAGTCTGTTTTAGTCTGAGATAATCACTATAAATCCTTCTTTATAATAACCGAGTCTTCTGACCATGAAGCATGTGATTTTCTTTAAATCTGTTCAAATCAATCAATAAATTAATCAGTCAAGTTTATTTGTACAGCACATTTCAGTAACAAGGCAGTTCAAAATGCAGTTTAAACAGTTCCACAGTCAAACAGTTGTGTTTATGTTTACATCATAAAACACAAAATACAAAGTCATAAAACACACAGTCAACACCTGAAGCATTACATTTTGTCAAGTGCCATTGTTACACATCAGATTGTTGATTCATATTTTATTTCATTTATGATATTTCAAAAGCAACTCTAAACAGGTAGGCTTTTAGTCTGAATTTAAAGGAAGTCAGCATTTCGACTGTTTTGCAGTTTTCTAGAAGCTTGTTCCAGATTTGTGGTGTACAGAAGCTGAATGCTACATCTCCAAACACAATATTCTTAGCAGGAACTCATGCTGTCATTATGAAGTAAAGTGGTGATAGATATAAACTCTTGTTTAGAGTTATGATTGGTAACATCAAAGGAAATCATTTGACACATAGTCACATGTGTTTGTAGCAACCAAATGGAAAATTAAACTAACTCAGTAATTTTAGCAGCAGTTCTTCAAAATTCACTTATTCTCATGTGACTACATTGAGATCAAAGTAACTGATAAGTCTGTGCAAGGGCAAAATTTTAATAATTTTATTGTAATTACAATTATAGAAAATCTTTCATTACAGCCTCCTTCGACCAGTTGTAAAGCCCCTTTGTCTCCTTTTTCACTTTTTTTTTCTGCTTCCAGTGTGGGTACTCTTCTGAGATATCTGTATTATTCCTTTTTACTTTGAATTCAGTTTTATTTCAACTATTACTTCCATTTCATTTACTTCGTAATGACTAGTTAAGGTTCTACATGTGTGTCTTATTGTTTCTCAAGATAACAGTTCAGTACTGAAATGTGGTACAAATGTCTAAGTTTTAATGCCTATATGATCTGGCCTGTAAAAGTATTGAAATCCAACCTTCTGTGTAAAACACAACCCACCACAGAATCCACCATGAGATAACTTATTGAGCAAGAAGGAAAACATAATAAAAAGTCTGAGAAAAATGATTGCCTCTGAAATATATTGACAAGAATAAAATATATGAAACCCTAGAAATAATTTTTTTAAACCATGACTAAAAGGTTTTGTTTTTTTTACATGATCGCTGACAATAAAAAGTACAAGCAGTATTGCTGTGTATTTATTATATAAAGCACTATTAACTGCCTTGTAGCTGAAATGTGCTATACAAATAAACTTGACTGATTAATTGATAGATTGATGATAGGTTATCCAAATCCAGACTCTTGTTTCTTATCCATTTTCTAGCAATGTCTAAGCTGTTTCCAAATTAAATTCATTCATCTCATTTCTAACCCTTCGGAATTCTAAACAATAAAGCTGTAAGTCTGTTTTGGTAATATTAAGTTGCCTCTGTTCTCCTCTAATAGCAGTATTACATCTTTTCAGTGACAGCAAAAAGTGATACAGTGAAAACTGTAATTATAACATCTAATTGGCATATTTTAATAGCACAAACTAAATTACCAGAACCTCATGAAATAAATGAAAAACAAATTATGGTCTACCGGCACAATTCTTTCTGATAATTGCAGTGTGCCTCAGTCTGACAGCAAACAGAATTAGACTGAACAGAGAGGAAGGCTTTACTTCCTGTCTTCCCCTCAACTTCACACACTCAGTCATTTTATCTTTCAAAGCCAGAGTACAAATAAAGGGGATGGGGCCAAATTCTGTCTAAAACACAGCCTGTTGTAAAATGTTAATGTTATGTTGCAATGCAGCAACACCATCGCAGTCAAAAATATAGAACCATTTAAATGTGCAATTGTTTTTGAAGTTAAAGATGTACACTGCAGCTAAATATGGAATAAAAAATTGTTCCTTCATATGCCCAAATTTTTCACAATGAGTCCATCAGACCAAAACAAGTACAGCTTCCATAATAAGAAGTGTTATGCCAGATCCTGAATATGAGCTAACTAACTTCAGTTTGAATTTAAAAAGTAGATTTAGCATATACTCAACTTATTTATATATATATATATATATATATATAATACACTGCCAACACCTTTATTTGGGATGAATTAGTGTGGAGACTGAAAGTCAGGCCTTCTCGTCCAACATCAGTGTGTGACCTCACAAACGAGCTTCTGGAAGAATGGCCAAAACTCCCCATAAACACACTCTTCCTCCCAGTTTTCTCAACAAGATAAAGTCACATTTGATATCATTTGTCTTAGGATCATCTGATCTACTGAGCTGAATGTATCAGTACACCCTGTTGGGTAGATATTTCGTTCAGGTAAATGTCTTTTTTTTTTTTTTTTTTGCTGAAGAAAAGAAAGCATTGCATCATGTGGCTCCCTGGAGCTTTTTCCACTTCTGTTGAGAGCTCTGTAGAGCACATGACCAGAAAAGACCTTGTTGTAGGTCAGATGTTATCTCTGTCTGCTTTATGCACCAAGAGGGACCTTGAGTGAGAAAGTCTTTTCTTGTCAGACTCTCCTGAATCTAGCAGCACCTTTTAAGGCTAAGGTGACATCAACTCTGCCTAATTGTTTGGAAGAAAGCTGTGATGCAAGCTCCCTTGCTTCATATGGGTCACAGTTAGGACACAAGGTTAAAAACCAAGTGAATATCATTGATTTATAGCCAACAAGGTACAATTATCAGTTTCACATTATCATGTCTCAATTACAAAACATTAAGTTGTGTTCATATATAGCGATTGTTACCTCTTCCATCAGTGATGAAAGGGCTTAGAATTGATGAACCACACTAGGCCATTGATGGTCAATGGTCCAGGACTTTCTAGATGGGTTTATATGTGCTGAACATGCATCTGAGGGCTTTCTCCCATCGTTTTCTGGACAATGTGGTTTGTGTTTCTAAACTGATGTAGACAGGAGAGTAAAGTATGTTGTCTATGTGAACCCTTCAATCTGAAAGCCATATCTGCATTTTCAGTATAAGGCAGAGTTTTGACATAAATAAACACAAATATCTTCTCTACAAAAGCTTACATACACAAAACATTAGTTGTGTTAACATATAAATGGAAATGTTAACCTAGGGCTTTCTGAGCACACCAAAGTATTAGAAAAACAAATGTGCAATATGTGACAACTAATTAAATATAAATAGTTCAAATAATTTGGCTGTTTATGTTAAATGATTTAAATGTACTTTTTTATATTTTCTTACATTCTCTCAGACTATTTGGCAGTCGAAATAATCATTTGTATTGTAATTTTTATTTTTTTTAATTAACACAAATGCCAATTTTAAATAGAAATAGGATCTTTTTTCTAAAAAAAAAAAAAGATCTTACCTATAGCCAAAGGTGGGCAGAGCAGCCAAAAATTGTACTCAAGTAAAAATAGCCTTACTTCAACATATTGTTACTCAAGTAAAAATAAAAATTAGCCATCTGAGAAACTACTCAAGGAAACTTTGCTGTCCTTGAGTAATTACTGTTTTAGTCTACTACTTTTTATTCTATTTTTTTACCAAGTTGGTAAAAAAAAAGTAGAAAAAAGTAGACTAAAAAGTAGCCATGGTAAATAGTCTACTCAAGTACTAAGTAACTGATCAAATTATCAATCATTTAATATTTAAAAATGACATAATCAGACAATCCACAATATAAAGTTAAGTGGAAATTTTGGTAATTTAAGGACCACAATGACAATAAGTCACATAAGTAACAAAAAATAACAAAATCAGGCAAAAAAAAAAATCCCTAATCAGTTTCTTTCAATAAAAAAACTTTAACAAAAACTGCTGGTGTGTGTCTTTGTCTGGTGAATTTTTGATTAGAAAATGTTTGCTTTTCATTCAGTGGGTAGAGAGTCCAGAAATGTTACTCAAGTAATAGTTGCAATACTTCATAATAAAACTACTCAAGCAAAAGTAAACAGTAGCGCGTAAAAATACTCCTAATAGTACCCATTTTCAAAAAAGCTACTCAATTCATTTCAACTGAGTAAATGTAACTAGTCACTACCCACTTCTGCTTCTAGACATTTCTATTGGTTTCTGCTCATGTTTCACATAAAAATTACGTCACCTGTAATATTTTCTGAATTAAAAAATAGTGTCAACTGAATGTATATAGATGGCTTATAAAGGTTAGAACAGCAGTAAACATTTGTATTAACTCAACTTGTGAAAATTGGTAAACAAAAATAGTTAGTAAGAAGGTTAATTTAATAACCAGATTTAAAAAGACATGTTTATTTAACCAAAACAAGAGATTGATTTAAGGAGAGGATTCAAAAGGAAGTTATGATCTGGATCTAATTTACTGTTGTAAAACAGTCTGCTTAGAGAGCGACAAGTGCTGCAGGCAGCAGCAGCGTCCTATAACTTAGAGACTGCTGCTACTTAATATATAATGCAATATGCTACACTGTGACATTTGTCATTTGAAGCAAGACACACATTATGGCTCAGGGCAGTGCATCTGTCCTAAAGGCTGCTTGGAGATGGACTAAAAGCTTCTCCAGCTGAGCCGAGCCAATCACATGCTGAACCCTGTATCACCCTCACTCCTCCTCTTGAGCACTTATGTATTCCACATAGCTTTTTTCTTCCTTCTCTCTCTCTGTCTTTCACTGACACACACACACGCACCCCCCACCCCCAAACACACACACACACACACGCACGCGCACCCCCACACACACAGACACGCATACATACATACACATGCAGCAAACTGTTCCCTGCTGTTTTATCCCTCCATACAAGAGTTAGCCATTTTCTTTCTTGCAGCACAGTGACCGGTATAGAGAGCAACAGTATTGCCTGCCTGGATGAACCCATAGTTTCCTACTGGTCTCTGTAGCATGTCCTCTCAACAGGCAGTCTCAGCCTGGTGGGAGTCTAAATGAACCATATTGACATGCTACTGGAGGCAGTCTAGTTGCTTTGACAAATTCTCCCTGGCATTTATCAATCAACTTGTCCTCAGTGGAGTAAAGGACCTCTAAAGGAAGCTTCCCCTCCCAGAGCGAGGCAGAGCATTTAGAGCAGCTAAAGATGAGATTCAATTTGTGCCGGTATCCCTGCCACTGGTCTTTGTAACAATTTATGCGCACGTGCCACAAATTAAAATGAGGGGGAGGTAGGGAATTGTCAGCCTTCAAATGGCTGACATAAGTTACAAGCAAAATTTTAATTAGCCAGGAGGAGTGGGGTGATAATTCAGAGGGGCCCTGTTCTGTCAGGGGGCTTGTCGACATTATGTTTCTCTTTTCAGTAGGCATCTGGAGACTGCATTGGGGCCCCCAAAAAGGGTCTGTGGAGAAAAAAAACTTGAAGCTCACAATGCCAAATAGAAACCTCATCTAAATTAACATCCTCTGTTAAAGTGATATTCATCCTGAGGATGATTGTCTACACCTACTGACTTCACTACATGTTTCTGCCAAGTTTAACTTCACTGTCAGGGAATTTTCTTGAAGGTACAGTAAAATACTGTGTCACACAGATTTCTGTGTGTCCATGTGTTTCTTTCATTTAATTCATTAAAATTTAAGCTCCTTTTATTGCATAAATTTCATCATAGCTTGTAATATTCTGAAGCACACAATAGCTGATGAGTGTTTCATGAGCCATTGTTAACTTAGTCCTACAGTGCATTATGCTTCAACACTGAAAGAGCCCTAAACTCACTATTTATTGAAAACTACATTTTATTATGAAGCGTATTAAACTGAATTAATTTCTTTTAAATTCAGTTGCCAGTTGTCACACAATCTATTGATCCCTACATTTTTAATAACCCACCATGCAACTTTCACAAAATGACTTTTAAATTCGACAGAGCAGAAGTGTTTTCAGTAAGCAAGCTGCTCACTACAAACATGACTACCTATGTTTTTACTTTGTAAGACTTAACATTTGTAAATGCAAGTCTTTGTCGCCACAGCTAGATGCATTTTTTCAGTTTTGCTTGGGTAGCTAAAGCAGTGAGTGCAAACAGTAAATCTGTTTATTTCTCACTGAGCCCATCTGGAAATGAAGACATGGGCAACACTTCTTGTATTTTTGCCAAAGTTTGAACAACCCCAGATATGAATATTTTTGAAGGTACAAAATGCCAACTAATTTTAACAAAGTAGCTGAGATAATCACATGTGAGGATGTGATAATATGTTCTCTTTTTTTCTCTGCTGTGTCCTCTGATTTTAAATGTGTTCCGTGGCAGCTCCTCTGAAACGCAGCCCATCCCAGTCATGAAGCTTTTCAGAAGCCTTTGTCGCTAAGGCAGAAAGTAATCAGGATCATTAATATTTTAGAGTCTGCCACGCCTTTCGGACCGTTATCCAATCTCTAGTCCTGTTGCACATTGCACTTCATACTGTCATGATTTATTTACTGATAAAATTGGTGAAAGGATGAACACCCTGCTGGGGAGGCAGGACACGGAAAGGAGTGTTCCTGTCTCAAGGCTGGCAAGCGGTCTACAAAGGCATATTAGAATTCGGACCCCCACCCATCATCATCACCATCATCTTGGTTTGAAGTGATGTGTATGTGAAACATTTTTGCTTTTCAGAATTAGTGGTATAGCAAAGTGGAAGACTCAGAAAAAAACTCCCCTGATTTAATTTAAATTTCTTTTGCCCTTTAAGGCTTGTTATACAGGTCTCCCATATTTTTAATCAGAAGATTAAAGACTTACTTCCGGTCCTTCTTTGTGATGTGTTCAGCTGAAAACAAAAATATCATACATATAAAAATGTGTGTTAAGTTGTGATTTAAATACAATTATTGACAACTGCATTAATAATGGAAAGTTATTCTAGGGCTCTGGGGCACACTCTCCCTGACAGACCAATCTAGAACGAGGAACATCCAGGAGGAGCTCCTCGTTCGGAACAATTCTTAACAAGAAGCCAGTCAAGAGACATGGACACCTACATGATATTTTCCTGGTTTCAGTATGTTTTCATGCAAATTCACCTGACCTTATCTTATGTTAGTTTGTGTAGAATTTAAAGATATTATATTATCAGAATTTAGAGGAAACATCAGCAAAAAAAATAAACCTAGATGGATGTTAGGAGATAATTAGCACATTCTAAAACAATTCATTCAAGAGTTCTTGTTTCTTTTGTACAAGTCCTCCTTCATTACCTTTTGTAATTGCAACAAAGCCGTCTGTGTCTATGTAACCATGAAACACACAGATTAACAGACTGCAAATCTGCATGTGGATTCTGGAAGGGTAAGGCTGCAGCCTGCCCTCCCTGCTGCTCCTCAACAACTTAATCATGTCTGCTAGGCCCCGCCCCTTTGAGTTGGCCCCCAGAAAGTGATGGACATCCTTTCACTGGCTGTCTGACCTCTCGTAATCCTGTTTTACAGACCAGCTCCCTGCTGAAGCAAACACAATGGCAGGAGCTCAGCCTCCTCAGTCGATATTCCGACAGACTTGATCGAGTAAATTAGTATCCTTTGGCAAGGGCATGCCCGAAGACCTTTTCAGCACCCCAGCAGAATCAATAAAGAGCAGTAAATAGTATGTTTCTTTTTTGTCCCTTTGATTCTCTCCTTTTCTGGATAGAGATCAAAGGTTAAAATGGCTCACGGTCAGTGTGTAATCAAGATTTCATCCTTGCTTGTAAAAAATGTGTCACTGAAGCCCTTTAGAAAACACAACACGGAAAACATGAAAAAAAAAAAAAAAAGAAAAAAAAGAAACCTGCTTGCCTGAAATTTATTATGTTATCCTGATGGATAATTGCTGAAATAATGGTCAAAAGATATATCACATACTTTTTCACAATCACAAAAATGTGAAAATCTGCCTGGAAAATGTTGAAATGCTGCTTTCTATAGACAGAATGACATACTATTATTATACGTATAAAGAAAAGAAGTGAAAAAGGATTATCAGTATAAAAAGAACTTGATCGAAATGTTTTTTATATTGCATCACACTGCTGATAGATATGAATGCAATGTATTTTTCTGCAGAAAATGTGAAGATGAATTTGTTTTCCTAACTTCATCTCGGTTTTGGGATTTTCACTTTAAACTCTATAAAAGCATTTATTTTTAAGAAGTTTCACAAAAATGTATTGGTTCAAGAAAATGTTTTTCAGTGCATTATTGATTGTATTCATTTGTTCCAAATGTACAGCTTTCTGTGACTCATGAAGACATGGGCAACACTTCTTGTACTTTTGCCAAAGTTTGAACCACCCCAGATATGAATATTTCTGTGTGCATATGCATGACAGATTTAAGCTGAATAATGGACTAATTGAAAAAATCCTGGCGTTGAAACGTTTACCTCTAGAAACCATCTTACACTTGGTAAATCCCCATTCAAATGCAATGACAGAAATGAATGTGCTAAAAGCAGATGCATATTGTTTATAGTGCCACACCAATAATCTACAGTGTTGAGAAAAGAACAAAACCCAAACTCTTTTACATTGTCATAGTCATTGGTTTCACCTTCCACCATTGATCAAATAATGGTGGAAGAGATTAAACCAGATTATTTAAACCAGACAAGTGACAGAGGGCTCACTATCTGTCTAAAAGAAATAAGACTAAACAGCATTTATCACAGTAATAATAATGATAATATAATGATAAGAGAAATAATAAAACTGTTATTAATAATAATAGCTGTTATTATTATTATTATTATTATTATTATTATTATTATTATTATTATTGTTATTATCATATAATCAATTTTATCTATAATGCCATTTTTATATCTGGTACACTGCTCTGATGATATGTCAATGCCTATATTTTTTTAACAGTACTAACAAGTCTGTTTAAATATAAAAAAAATCTGATATTTGCTAAAAATCTATCTATCTATCTATCTATCTATCTATCTATCTATCTATCTATCTATCTATCTATCTATCTATCTATCTATCTGTCTGTCTGTCTGTCTGTCTGTCTGTCTGTCTGTCTGTCTGTCTGTCTGTCTGTCTGTCTGTCTGTCTGTCTGT